>JASDQU010094907.1:3505-13524 GCA_032191745.1 Picea mariana | reverse complement strand
GCAGTAAGATGGGTGGGTACCGAGATCATAGAACCTCCCAATTTTCATCGGGTGAATGACTTAGAAGAATTCCTAACAAGATAAAAAGATGAAGTGTTATAGAATCATAGGCTCTTATCCCTGGACATTGCACTCAAGGAAACACCTACAAGATGGTGGTGCAAGCACAAGGAAATAGTTAAGGACTAGTACCAATGTAATCTACTACTGCTCATTCGATTCGGTGCATAGCAGAGGAGAAATAAGATGCAAAGATTTGATGGACAGGGTACACCAACAAAACATTTGGAGAAATGTAGAACACAATGGAGGATGAAACTACCATAGGAATGGCCTCATCACTTCATCCATACATTGGAAGGAATTCCAGAAAACTGGTATGTAGACCAGGAACTGCACAGAGGCACTGCAGGATGGACAACACTACGACAAAAATTTATAGCAACCTTCTCATTTGAACATGATAACCCCAACATTTATTCAATACTAAAACATATAAGAGGGGTGATATTTATTGATGAACCAGAGGCTGAACTCATGACATAATACCAAAAATAGAACATGCAAACCGTCAAAGAACTACTGTCATGCTATCATGTGGAAGAAGAAACACCAGATGAAGATGACCCACACAATATTCATATTACATAAATTGAAGGATAAAGAGAGGTGGAAGGTCCATCTTTGGAATCAAACGTATTTGCTTCACCTATCAAAGTGACTAAGTCAACATTGGGACAATTGATAATCATAAAATGGCAAGTATTGGAGACTATTGGGATGAACAAACAATGGAAGAAATAACAAAGTTACTGCACGAATACAATGACATGTTACCCACAACCTTTACAGAGATGAAAGGCACAACAGGAGAACTAGGAGAGATGAAGATACCTCTCAAAGCTGAGGCAAGACTTGTCAGACAGGGACCGTACAGACTGAATCCAGTATACAAGCATAAAGTAAAGGCTAAAATTGGTAGAATGTTAGAAGCTAGTATCATAGAGCCAGTAGAGGAATCTGAATGGATAAGACCTATGGTAGTGCAAGAAAAGAAATAAGGAGGGATAAGGATTTGTGTAGACTCGAGGATATTGAATGATGCTTGCCTACATGATCCTTTTCCTACCCCTTTCATATATGAGGTCCTAGAGAATGTGGGAGGCCAGGAAGCATACTCATTTACAAATGGATTCTCAAGTTACCATAAGATCAAGATACCTCCAAAAGACAGGTATAAAACTACTTTCGCTACAGAATGGGGATCATACCAGTACACAGTCATGCCTTTTGGGCTGAAGAATACACCAGCCATATTTTCAAGAGTAGTCATAGATGTCTTTAAAGAATTCATACACCAGTTTTTAGAAGTATATCTGGATGAATGGACTGTATATAGTCTGTTAAAAGACCATGTAGAAGTAGTAAGGCTGATGTTGGAAAGATGAAGGTAGTGTCAGATATCATTGAATATAAAGAAATGCATTTTTTGGACACCTTTTGGAATACTGTTGGGACATATAGTCTGTAAACAAGGGTTATTGGTGGATCCTATTAAGATTACAGTCATTTTCAACTTACCACCGCCAAAATCAGTGCACCAGTTGAGAGCAACACTGGGACATACATGATATTACAGGAAATTCATAAAGGGATATGCACAGATTACTACGCCAATGGAAAAATTGTTGAAGAAGGATACCATATTTCAGTGGAATAAAGACTATCAACAAGGGTTGGACACTTTAAAATAAAAGATGGTCACAACACCTATCCTAGTATTCCCAGACTAGGAAAAGACATTTCATGTGCATGTATATGCATCGACCATAACACTTGGAGCAATTCTGGGAGAACCAAGAGCAGGGGATTTAGACCATCCTATAGCTTTGCAAGTAGAAAATTGTTAGAATCCTAGCAGAATTATAAAACCACAGAAAGAGAAGGCTTATCCATGGTATATGCACTTCAGAAGTTCATGCACTATTTGCTAGGAAAACATTTTAAGATGTTCATAGATCATTCTGCCCTAAAATATTTAGTCAACAAGCCAGTTTTGGGGGGGAGGATATGTAGACGGATGTTGTTATTTCAAGAATTTGATTTTGAAGTGATCCTCAAACCAGAGAAGCTGAATGCAGGACCAGATCACTTGCGAAGGGTCACTAATGGAGAGGAACCTACCAACCTCGAAGACAACTTCCCTGATGCACAATTGTTTTTAGTACAAATAGTTGATGAATATTTTGTTGATATTATTGAATACTTAAGTACAGGGATTGCAACACAAGAATTTAGCACTGCGCAGTCTAGTAGTTAGATCCGCAGACTATCAACTGATTGCAAGACACTTATATAAAATGGGCACATATAACATTTTGAGAAGGTGTGTATTAGAGCATGAATGGCCCAGAATTTTGGCAGAAGCTCAATAGGGAATAACTGGAGGAAATTATGCAGGAAAATATATCACAAAGAAGGTATTGCACACAATACTATGGTGGCCAACAATCCACAGAGATGATAAGAAATATTTCCAACAATTTGATGTCTGTCAGAGGGTTGGAAAACCCAACATAAAGGATGAGATGCCCCTAAGACCACAAGTAACTTTGCAATTATTTGACAAATGAGAAATAGACTTTGTTGGGTCGATCCATCCACCAAAAAAACAATTAGGAATGAGATATATCATCACTGTGACATAATATTTAACAAGATGGGCATAAGCAACACTAGTTAAAGACTATAGCCCAGAGACAACAACACACTTCCTGTTTGAGCAAGTGATTACTAGATTTGGATGTCCAAGAATTTTGATGAGTGACCAAGGTACTCACTTCATCAACAACACTATCAGGGATATGACTGAGGAGTTTCAAGTATATCACCAGAAGAGTACACCTTACCATCCTCAGGAAAATGGAACAGTAGAAGCCTTCAATTAGATCTTGGAGAATGCTATGAAAAAGATCTGTAATTCCAACAAGGATGACTGGGATTTGAAAATACCAACAGTACTATGGGTATACAAGACTACATGCAAGAAATTGGCAGGGCATACACCATTTAGGTTGGTGTATGGGAAGGAAGCAATAGTACCAATAGAATTTTTGGTACCCAGTCAACACGTCACAACAATTACTAACATGACATAAAGAGGCACAATAAAGGAAAGAATAAATCAACTAATGGAGATGGAAGATGATAGTATACTGGCAGGATTTCATCAAGAAGTACAGAAAGCGAGAGACAAATCCTAGCATGATAGACATATCAAGCAGAAGAGTTTCAAGGAAGCAGACCTAGTCTTTCTCTATGACAATAAATTTTTTCAACATCCTGGTAAGTTTAGAATGCATTGGCTAGGTCCCTATGAAGTAAAGGATTTCATGGATGGGGGATCTGTGCGGCTAAAGTATCTGGTAGGAACATAACTGAAAGGAAGGATCAACGAGATTCAACTAAAACTGTACAAGGACAATCGACCTCCTAACAATTAAAATTTACAGCGCAATGAGAAATACATGTACATAATTTAATATAGTAGAAGATAGGATAGAAAAATGACAAAAAGAAATAAAAAGGATAAAAAGAAGGAAAAAGAAATACAAAAATAGAAAAGAAAGAAAATACAAAAATTACTGGGGAATATTGTGCGCAGAAAAATAGACCCAACGTGACAAAAGGGGAAAATGTGATGGGTAACATAAAGAAAAACACTGCGCACTAACTAAAAATCATAGCGGAAAAGCACGATGCACTTAAAAAATTCAGCGCACCGAAAAAAGGACAAAGGGTCAGAAAAGCGAAAAATGATGGTTATGGCAAAAAGGCACCAACTAGCGACATTTATAAAATTAAATGGAACGTACTCGTAAATATTTATTTCATTAATTGCATCCAGGGAAGCTTCTTCGAGAAGCTTCAAGACATTTATGGAACCTTCTATATAAAGGGGAAATGCAGAGAGATTATAACTTATTGTGAAATTGCAAACTTGCAGCGATAGAGAGCACATAGTGGCGAAGAGAATAGACGAGTGCACAATGTGAACCAGTCGAAGCCCATTTGAAAAAAAGAGAGTAATACCCACGATGGCACCACCAAATATTGGTGCGCTGATCCAAACCGCGAGGAAAACCCGCAACAACATTAGGGAACCACATGAAACTACGGAGGTCGAGCAATAAATGGTTCACAAAGAGGGAGTAGTCAATGTCGACACAATTCACTCCTTGTGCGTCGAACCATCTAGCCCTACACTGGTGGTGGAATAAGCACAAACTCCAACAACGATTTCCATGGAGATTGATAGTGCGCAGGGCCACCAAACAAATGATGCAAGAAACCTACAACAACCTGCGAGGGTCAAAGAATCCCAAAGAAAAAATGGAGAAGCTAGTGCAAACACAGAGGTTGCGGCACCCAGACCAAAACATGAAGTAGGGTCTGTGCAAAAACAGTAAGGGATGGTTGAGGATCTAACTGGGCAACCAGAATCGGGCGCAAAGCACAGGCAAGTAGAGGCTGGGATCTCTAGGGCGTTGATGAGAAGAAAGGGAAAACAACCCATGGCGCAGTCCCTGCGCAAGCAGCCCGACGCAACCATCGTAATACCACACATTCCAGAGGGAGTGAAGACCATGCCAACACTCTTGGGTTGCATGGAAAAGTTGAAGTATTCAAACCACGATGTGGGAGACACTGGAAAATTAACATAATTTGCGCAGTAGGTATACATGGACAACATAGGCACAAAACCCTTTGACGAGCCTATACTACAACCAAAACCATGGGAAGCTGGCTTGGCCAACACAAGTATCCTCAACTTGGTGGAAATTCCCCATTTTGGCAGGGGGAAGGAGGTAAACAACCACGTCAAACAGTTAATGGTGGTCCTCCACGGAGGCTTCTTATGGCTAGAGGAACCCATCTCAATCAACGTCAAGTTGATTGCCTTTATCATAGGTCCGTTGTCCATGGGTGAGAGTCCAACGCTGTACCTGGATGACAAAAGAAAGTATAAATCTCTTGCTGAGGAGATGAAGAAAACATATGGCACCGAGAGAGGCTCATGCGGTATAATCATAAAAAGAATCAATGATGTAGCCACAAGAATGGCCAAAAAGCTTATGGCCTGCAAGATGATAAGAACATTCCAGAAGGAGTAAGTCCCTGCAGTGGTTGTCGCAGCTGCAACACAGTGTGCCAATGGAACCATGCTCAGTTGGGCCCCTTATCTATTGAACCTATTCCTTGATGACTGCAAAGACATGCAGGACTTGGCAATAGACTTTCATTACTCTTGGTTGTTAATTATGATAGCATTAGTCAGGTGGAGGGAGCCACCATACTCTTATTTTTGTGACATGATAGGTCGCTGCCATGCAGCGTGGTATACCTCAATGGGGAGCACTTCGGACCACAAGAGAAGAAGTGGCAACACATGTACCTTTACGCAGTACTTCGAAAACAACCAAGAAAGCATCACAAACACATGGAGGGTCACTCCAGATGTTGTTTCACAATACCAAGGTATTGCAAATTTCAGAGCCACGTGCCACACCATGTGGATACAGGCGCACAGGGATCTAGCCAAGGAATGGTTGTAACTCCGATACTGGATCAATGAAGAAGATGTAGAAATGATGATGCGTGACTGGAAAGATGATTGGAAGATCCCAATAACTGATAAGGAAGTTCCCACAGGAAAGAAGGTAGAAGCGGGAGGATCTAATACACCTGCAGGAGATAGTGTTGCACCTAAAAAGCTGAAGCCAAGTTAGAAGCCGACGCAACAGAAGAAGGGGAGTGTGCCAAAGAAAGATGCATAGGTAGGCAAAAAGGGCACTGCCCTAGGACAAGGAGAAAAAGGAATGGGGGATACAATGACACAAGAAACCCCCTCAACAACCACCCCACAAGAAATAGGGAAACCCAAGCAGCCAATCGTACATACATGGGGGTCGTGCAAGAAGGACAAGGTGCACAAGAAACTTCCAGAGTACATGATTAATTAGGATGATGCCGACCTCGTGGCAGAAAAACTACAGGAATGCACAACTGAGGATTTCGAAGACGCTCAACACCAAAGATGCCGAATTGAAGATGAGATGGTCGACATAAGGTAGGTTCTAGAGAAGATGAGAGCAACACACATGCATGAAAGGGGAATAGATCTCTCCCCCACAGCAATAGAAGCAAAGGCAAGGGCCACTCTGAGTGAGCAAGATACCATCCAAACTATAGCGTAGGCCAGCCCGAACTTCCAAGTCACATCCAAAATGTTGTAGATGGATGAGTCCATAGCCTAGACAACACTGAAGGATCTGGCACAAGTAGAGTTGGTAATGGCATGGATACCAACTAAGGCACTGTACAAGCTTCAAGTAAGTGTCACATAGGTGCACTCATGCACAAGAACATACACAACATAATTGCAACAAACAAAGAATGGAAAGGAAGCCCTAGATTTGGTAGTTGAGCAGGTCAAGCTCGAAACCAAAGAGGAAAACTATCATGCAAACATAATGGAATAGGGTCTGACAACGGTGTATAATCGCATCCCTAACATTGTGCAAGAAGTAGAAAGAAGTGCAGAGGAGAAGATAAACCTCATCGCACAGACACTCGATCAGTAAATGCAGGATATCGAGGAATTAAAAGAGAAGCTCAACCCCATGACTCCTCTAGAGATGAGAGAACAAAGGAAACGAGAAGCTACATTTTAACTAGGCGATATGGAGAAACAAGTCAGTGCAGTAGCATAATTGTTTGACCGAGAAATGCAACTCTGGACAATGTTGGAGGAGGACGAGCAGGTCCAACAATGGGACCAAGAAGAAGAAAGAGCAAGCACATCTATCCTAGAGCTTAGAAAAAAGGAGAAGACAATGAACATTACAGAGCACGTAAAAGGAAATCAGGATTTAAAGAAGCTGCAAGCAGATTTAAAAGCCGCGCAGAGGCAGAAACATGAGAGACAAGAAGAAGTCGAACCACTCCAAGAACAAACCACGTAGATGATCACACAGTTGGAGGAGGAGAAGAAGAGCATTCAAAAGGAACACACATAGAGCGTAGCAATGATCCATGAGGACATCACAATGTAGTTGGTGGAGGCAGTGACATGAAAAACAACGCAGGTCCAAGCAAGAGGAAGGGGACTTGCAAACAAGTTCCACAATCTAATAGAATTTGTTTAGGGAGTGTGCACTATCTAGGTGGCTCAGAATGAGCCACATGTCAGTGTTGGGGGCATGTTGGGCGTAAGCCTATTTTGAGGCAATACCTATGTTTGGAGAATAAAACCTAGTTTTGGAGAAGAACAACTGACAGGAAAAGTAGCATGTGCAATGTAAAGTGCATGTAAGGGATGAAAGCATGAAAGAAACGTAGGCAGGAAAACCTAACCATGTAAGGGTTAGGGTTTTTGCAGGAGATTGTAACAACCTGTTGTTCCAGAGTCTGGACTTAAGGCTAAAAAGTACAGGGTCTAGGCATCCAAAAGTGAGTAAAAGATAAAAAGGGAAAAAATCAACCTTTGGGAAAAGGGAAGCTAAAGTTGATTTCTAAGTTGTCTCTGTCTCGCTTCCAAACGTTCCAGGATGCTTATATCCCGTTCAATTGCGGCCCATGAACGTTCGAGTTCAACCCGGGTTATGGTGGTTTTAAGTATGGTGTCGAATAGGTTCAAAGCGATGCTGGCTTGATCCGATAGGCTGGGTTCAATGTTGGGCTGTCTTGCAAAGGGCACAGTCATGGAGGAACAAAAAATGAAAAGAAAGTTCGAGGTTTAAAATGCCACTTCAACTTTTTCTTTAACCGTATAAAAGCAAACTTTCAAAATTTTATGTTAAAGATAGAACACAAACCAAAGGCCTTCTTCCGTAACTGAGTTAACTTTTTAAAGAATCATGTATGAAATGTGAGAAAACATTAAGCAGTCGACAATGCGAGGCTCCTATCAAGGGAGAATCTTTCCCTATAAACAAAAGAATAAAAAGGAAAGAAGTAATCTGATGAAGCATAAAATATAGAGATCTAAAAAGTTCACAGGTCTTGTACCTGCTGATAGCCGATACAGAGGAAAAAATGCAAGCGATTAGATGACTAAAAGTTGGTCACCACAGTAGAAGTTGCACTAAATTGTAGCTAAGCATTCATTAAAAATATATATGTGAAATGAAACTTAATATAAGATAACAGATGTTGTTGGGAAAAACACCCTACGGACTAGCAAACTAGGGTCAGACTTGCATGCAGATTTTGACCGAATAGAAACTATTTTTTTACCTACAAGCCAAGATTTAAACCCCTTTTTCACAGTAAATGCATGGAAAAGGACCACCAACCTTATTACCGGCATTCGATGTAGATCCTCCGTTGCGCTTCGATTACTTGCTTGCGCTGCTCCTTCCACAAATGACCTGCACTCAAGACAAACAACAACTATGCATACATGCTACTTCTATACTCAAGGGTTAGAAATCAAGCATAAATTAATCAAATCATAGACAATTCATGCATTGGGACGGGAAAAGTATTCTTTTTATTACTGAAAGTGAATCAACTTACAAAAAAGCTGAGATCGGCCACCGCTCTTTGAACCTGATCCTAGGCTCCTCTTCTTCTGTCCTTCAACTGCTTTGCGTTAAATCTCCTTTGGCATGAGGAAAGGCTAAAGGGTTGGGACAATGGATTATGTAAATGGGCAGAGTTTCTTCGCTATATTTTTTCCTCTTCCAAATGGTACCCCTACCCCTTCTTTTATAGGCTAGAAGGAGCTAGGGTTTTGGACGAACCCTCGGCCATGCATGGCCGGGAGTTTCAGTTAACTGACCCATAGCTTTTTGTTCCGTCGAAAAATTTCATTTTTTCGTGCTTTGTTAGGTACACGCGGGCTGTTGTGAGTCAGCGAGCGTGCACACGCGTGCAGTAATGGGTTAGGGCACGTGGGCCTTGACACAAGAGGATTTTCAAAGAGTTGTTCAACAGAGTTTTGGCAAAGAAGGGATATGAGTTGGCCTGATGCCAGGTAAGCATGTGTGGTGTAATTTAGGGTTATAACAGATGCCCCCTAATGTGTGAGGTCAAAAGAGCATCTGATGGCCGAAATACATTACCAATCTTTACTGATGTGCCGAATGATTGAGCCCAAAGATCAGGAACCAGGAGGTGCCGTCTGCAAAATAAGAAATGTCTCACCGAGGCGGCATACCCATGCTCGGGATAAAATAGAACCATGGCTACCAATAAAATACACTGTAGATCCATGTCAAATAACTATGAAGAGTAGCCACGAATAATACACAGCGGAGCTACATCTCGAAATCAGAAAGATATGCATATAGAGTATCCATCTTCCAGAAGCTGATTCAGCCTGATGGATGGACTTCAGAGCTTGAGCAACAAATTCAAAATCTTCTAAAACTTGGGTAGGAGTGTAATATGAGTGTACGACTGCACTACCCAGAGGTCTTCAACGGCTCATCGATTATGGACTTGATAATCTTGATGATTGGACTGAAGGCTTCAGTGATTTTGAACAAGGACTTGATTGGACGTTCAGGATGGTCGGGTATACGGACAAGAGACATATTGCAGAGGGGCTGACTCAGGCTTAGTGAAAAAATTCCCTTGGACAATAGCATGACAAGTGATAAGACTCAGGCAACATATATTTTAATCATAAGTCTATGAAGCAGGAGGCAATGGAAACTCTCCATATGTTTGGAAGAATAACCAAATGGTGGAGGAAACAACTCTATATAACAAGAAAAGCTTCCTAAGGTCGTACTACATCCCATAGACTGATGATCAAACAGACAGATGTGCTTTATCCAAGGGCGACTCATTATGCTGCCAATAAAGAAAATACTTTTCCAATCCTCTTTTTGGGGTATATTTGATTTTTTTGTTCTTTTCGATAATTTTGGAAAAAGAATAAAGAAATATTACATTACAATGGAGGAATGAGTACTGCAAACATACAAGCTCAAGGCACAAGGACAAGA
>JASDQU010094906.1:0-10018 GCA_032191745.1 Picea mariana | reverse complement strand
CAAGGTACAATGTATGTAAAAAAAAAACTACAGTTGCTAAGAAACTGTGTCCTTCACTCCAAGACGACTTCACAACTGTGTAAGTTTGTGCTCGTTGAAGATTTTGTTGAAGATGTAGATGTCTGCACGGATCTGATGAAGTAGATGCACCATTGATATTTCCACACATATCCACTTTCTCTTCTTGTAATTAAGAATATCCAAATAAATTTTGGATGAAACTTTGAAAATCGTGCGGTCGTTTCCGAAAAAAAATGATGAAATTTTGTTGATATTAAAATGATCATAACTTCACTTCCCGGGCTTCGTTTCGAATGATGTCTTTCTTGAAATTGGATATTTTCCCGAGAGGAATTAAAATATAGAATTTTTTTCTGCAAATTTTTCTCAGTAAATATTATAATTGAGTCTGATGTGCGCAGCTCCCTTTTTGTCTCCTGAGATGCATGCATTGCGCATGGAAAAATGTTTGCATGTGACCCCTGAGATGCATGCCATATATCTTCCACATAAATTTCAGAAAAAAAATCTGAAATGGAGTAGACATCATATTAAATTAATGGAATAAAAATTTGTGCAAATACTTTTGTAGAAGACTCTTCATAATAAGAGGTTTTATCTTCTGGTGGCTTCTCTTCTGGCTCTATCTGTTCAACCTCCTACATGAAATCTTCACAATATTCTTTATTCCCTAATAGAAGCTCCAATCTGGTTTATAATTCATTTGGAGTTGATTCTTGTGAGTCATCATATACTTGGAGGAGAATTTCAGAAGAAACAGACAAGAAGATAAATCCTATGGCCATATCTTGTTTATTGAGAAAGTCATTTTTCTCATCGGCAGAATTATGCTCTACTTCCATTGCCATGGTTATTTGGTATAAGATTCTACTTATGAGAAGAAATATAATCTTTGGCTTCCACTCCAAATAGTTATGAGGTGTGACAAGTATTATCGGTGAGTAAAACATACAATCCATCTTTTCTGTATTCTTCAATCCTTAATACCTGCAAAAAATAATTTGGTGTAGCTTTTGCTTAGCAGTTTGTCGGCTCTGATATCATGTAAATGTGTTGAAATTGCACATAATAGATCTAGATAAACAATAATACACACATTTGTAGAGAGAATTGGAGAAAGAAGAAGAAGGAGAGAAAGAATGAAATAATTCTCATTAACCGTTGTGAATAATGAATAATTTACACATCATATACTTTGTATAACTCAATGAGTTCGCACTGGAGGTGAACTAATGTGCCATAGTGGTGGTATAGAGTGATATGGACACACACACCAATAGTTACGGGAGTGAACTGCCACCTAGTCTAGTCTCTCAGGTAGTTACGGGACTGAACTGCCACTTAGTTGAGTTAACTAGTCAACTAGTCTTCAGTTAACTGACTTAACAGAGAGTAGTGAGGAGTTAACTCAGGGAATCAAGGCTAATGTGCCGGTTTGGTGATGATCCCAAGGCAAGGTTTAATTAACATGGTGATGATCCCAATGTTGCATGGTGATAAAACCAATGCAACATCTAAACTCAACTCAACTAGTCAAACTGAAGTGTCAGTTGAAAGAAAATATTCTCCAAGGGGAATATTCTCTCCTAAAATATAGGAGTTTGGATAATGATTAATTATGACTAATAAACAAGGAAAAAACTTAGGAAAAAAAAATCCTAGGTGTGTGTCAAGTAACTCCAACACTCTTTGGTATCCAATATTTCTTTTGGTTGGAGCCAAGTGGAACCTTCTTCATCAATTTCTAGTAGGTTGGTCTGTACTTTGCAATTTGATCTCACAACTTTCTTCAAATGGGACACATGAAAGAATAGATGAATCTTGGAGTGGATTGGGAGAGATAGCTTATAGGTGACCTAACCAATGCGTTGTATAATATGATAGGGACCATAAAACTTGGGAGATAACTTCCGGGGAACTTTATCTTTGAGTGATTCTTATTTATAAAGCTACAAAAAAAGAAACAATTGATCACCTTGATTAAAAGAAAATTCAGATCTATGTTGTTCAGCTTGTTGTTTCATTCAATTTTTCACCATAAATAAGTTTTCCTTCAAGACACTGATAATGGATTCTCTGATATGAAGTGTTCTATCTATTTCATGAACCTTGGAGGTTCCTAGTACATAGGATGCCATTGGTAGGGATTTTTTCCATAAAAAAATTCATATGGTGTCATTTTGGTAGCTTCATGATAAGTGGTGTTGTACCACCATTCAACAAGGGGAATCCGTTTTTCCCATTGGTGCGGATTTTCAGAAGAAAAACATCTCAAATAGGTTTCTGGGAACTTGACCACTTTTGTTTGAACATCAATTTGGGGATGATATGCAATGCTCATATTCAACTATGTTCCTTGAAGTTTAAACAGTTCTTGCCAAAATTTGCTGGTTAATGTGGGTTCTGATATGAGACAATGGAAGTGGGAATACCATGTAGCTTAAAGATATGATCCTTGAAGGCTTGAGCCACTGAGGAAGGAGTGAAAGGATGAGCTAGGGCACACAAATGAGTATCTTTTGAAAGATGATCAACAACCACCATGATGACTTATTTATTCCTACTTTTGGGAGTCCCACAATAAAATCCATTGAAATGTCTATCCAAATATGTGTTTGGATTGGTAATGGTTGCAATGCCCTTGGTATCTTCATTGTCTCTTCCTTTTTTCTTTTACAAGAATCATAGGATGCTATGAAGTATTGGATATTTGATTTCTTGTCGTCTGAGAAGAATGAATGCTTAGTTCTTTCATAGGTTTTATGAAAGCCAAAGTGACTAGGTATCAATGATGAATGTAGCTCTTGTAAGACTTATTTTAGGGCCAAATATTTATATTTCAATGTTCCCTTTATACTGCAATGTATCTTATTTCCATGTATAACCCTTAGGAGAGTTGTGATCTAGCTGAAGACACTGGATGAGTTTCCTTAAAGTACCATTTTCTATCCATTCCTTGTGAGGCTCCTCAATCCATCCCAAACTTGGTAATGATAAGGAAAGAGTGATCCATCCTCCTATAATTTTCTAGATAAAGAATCAACTACAACATTCTCTTTATCCTTCTTATATATGATCACATAATCATACCCGAACATCTTGGTGACCCATTCATGTTGCTCTAGTGAAGAAAAATGTTTATAAAGCAAGTAATTTAGACTATGATGGTCAATATTAATATGAAAATGCCTCCCTATGATATATGGGTGCCAAGTCTCAACTGCATGAAGGATATCCATCATTTCCTTTCCATACGTGGGTTTTCTCAAATTGCAGTAACACAATTGTTTGCTACTGAATGCCAAGGGGAGTCATTCTTGCATTAACATTGCTCCAAGACCTCTCCCTAAAGTATCACATTCCAAGACAAAGGTCTTACTAAAGTTAGGTATTGTTAAACTGGAGTAGTTCACATGACATCATTTAAAGTAGTGAAGGTCTGTGATGCTACCTCACTCCAAACAAAGGAATTCTTTTTAAGGAGTGAAGTTAGGGGAGCTACAATTTTTCCATAATTCTTCACAAATTTCCTATAGTAGCCTATAAGTCCTAAGAATTTCCTCAATCTGTTCAGTGTTTTTGGATGTGGAAAATCTTTCATAACTACCACTTTCTTGGGATCAACTCATACTCCCTTTTGACTTACAATGTGACCCAAATATTCAACCTTAGGAGCCCCAAACTCACATTTAGACCACTTCACAAATAATTGGTTGTTTCTCAAGAGTTGCAAGGCCTTATCAACATGCTCTATGTGTGATTCTCATATTTTATTCTATATCAAGATACCATTGAAGAATACTATCACAAAATTTCATAGGAAGGGTTTGAAAATATTGTTCATGAGACTTTGGAAAGTGGATGGATCATTACAAAGGCTGGAAGGTATCATTAGAAACTCATAATGACTGTCATGTGTTCTAAAGGCTATCTTTGGAATTTCTCCCTCTTTCATCATGATTCGGTGGTATCCTGAACGTAGATCAATCTTAGTGAAAAACCTTGGTTTATGAAGTTCATAAAGGAGATCATCAATAATTGGGATGGGAATTTTTTACTTGATTTTCAACTTATTGAGAGCCCAAAAATTAGGATACATGTGCCAAGTTCCTTCCTTCTTTAATAACATGACTACTCGAGATGAGTAAGGGATTTTACTGCGACGTATGACCCATGCCTCCAACATCTCGTGACTAATATTTTCTATTTCATATTCCATACCAAGTGATAAGGACATACACTTGGTATGGAATCTGAAATAGTTTGTTTAAGAAAGGAGTTGGAAATATCAAATACCAACATGAAATTTGAAAAGATCTCTGCAACTCTAGATGAAATCTTAAACTGTCAAAAATCACCATTTGACAAGACTGTTCTTGGATACAATGAGAAGAACGAAATGGCTAAAGAAAACCCAACCTCCTCAAAAACGTTGAGTGAAGGATATACCAAGATTTATGCCAATGTGCTAAAAAATTCTATCAAGGTTGAAGACAATAGGAGGGAAGATCATAATGTTCCACATGAGACAAATCCTCCTCACATAAACAAAATTAGGAAGAATTTTCCACCAATATAGAATCATGCAATCAGGTACCAAAATCCTTTTTTTGGATATTGTTACTCTTGCAATGGTTTTGGTCATAAAGATATAGATTGTAGAATAAATACAAAAGGAAGTTACATGATAAACAACAACAGAGATGCCTATGGATTCTCAAGGATAAACTACAACTCATTTTACCCTTTACTGAAATATAACATTATATGTTATAACTACAATAATTATGGGCATATAGAAAAGTTCTGTAGAAGTGTTTTCAAAAAATATAAGAAATAAGAAACCCCAACAGTCATGGAAAGAAATTAGGAATAAAGGGAACAAAAAAAAGAAAAATCCTTGTTCATACAAGTTGCACTACGTGCAAAAAATAATAAGGATACGTGGTACATTGACAATGGATGTTCAAGTCACAAGATAGGAGATAAAAAAAAATTATCACCTTAAAGAAGAATGAAGGAAACATTACCATTGGAGACAATGGCACTTCAAAGATAATTGGAAAGGGAACTCTTAGTCTTGACAATGGAAGGGATAAGGTAGAAAAGGTTCTGTGTGTTGAAGAATTGAAGAAAAATCTTCTTAGTGTTTTCCATGTTTGTGATCAAGGACACACTCTTACCTTTGACTCCCAAGAATGTAAGATCAAAAAAGAAAATTCAGGAAAGCTAGTCACAAAAGCAATCAGAACCCCAAACAATGTGTATATTCTTGATGAGATGTGGCCAAACGTTTGTAGAATAAATGAAAGGAGAATTTAAGATGTCCATGCTTGGAGAATTTTCATTCTTTCCATATTTCTCAATCCAACAAAGGCGTATTCAATTCTCAGACCAAATATATCACGGAAATGTTGAAGAAATTTGGAATGGAATATTGTGCTCCTATCAATACACCCATAGTTGTTGGTTGTAAATTGAGAAAAGAGGATGAAATAAATGAGGCAAATCAAACCCTCTACAAATCAATAATAGGTAGCCTACTATATGTGACAATTTCAAGGCTATATATTATGCAGGTAGTAGGGTTAGTTGGAATGTTTCAAGTTGCACTAAAGGAGACACATGTGCAAGAAGTAAAAAGAATATTCAAATATTTGAAAAGCACATTGGACTTTGGTTTATGGTATCCCGTAGATAAAGAATTTAATCTGATAGCTTAAACTGATGCAGATTGGGAAAACAACATGGATGATAGAAAGAGAACCAATGGTGGAGCATTATTTGTAGGAAACAACCTAATATCTTGGTTCAGCAAGAAGCAATCATCAATTTCTCTCCCCACAATAGACGCATAATACATTGCAACAACATGTTGTACACAAGTACTCTGGATGAAACAAATGTTGAAGGACATTAAGGTAGATTATATTAAGCCAATATCAATATTGTGTGACAATGTTAGTGCAATAAACATTTCAAAGAATCCAATTATGCATTTGAAGACAAAGCACATTCCAATCAAATACCATTTTTAAGAGAGCAATTCACAGAAAAAAATGTCAAGATGGAATATGTTGGTACAAAGGAACATGTTGCTGATATTTTTGTAAACCTCTCCATAGAGAAACATTTGAGTATCTTAGACAAAAAATAGGAGTGGTATCTATATCATCCATCACTGAAGAACTTAGAGAAATACAATCTTAGGGGGAGCTACAGACAGATAGAAGTTTGTTGGTCATAGAGTAGAGAATAAAGAGTAAAATTTAAGGGGGATAAAATATATTTTCCATTGATGTCAAAGGGGGATAATAAAGAGTAAGAGCGGGAAGCTACAGATATAGGGAGAATTGCAGACTCAAGAAGAAGTTATAGACAGAGGAAGAATTGCAAACACAAAGAGCAGTTACAGACATGGGGAGATTGGCTAAGGGTTTCCATCAATGACAAAGGGGGAGATTGTTGGAAATAATGTTGTCACTGATGTCAAATACAAGGGAAAATTATGAATGTTTATGTGCATTGATGAGATTTTGTGTGTCTACCCTAAGTCACGAAGGAGAAGATGATTATGTGTGAACAATCAACTGAAATGAATATAGAACCTTGCATAGGTACGAGGAGGTGAATATTTTTGTGGTTATATCAATGATTGATCATAGTTTGTTGAAGTCCGAGGGCACGAAGGAAGCTCAAGCATGTGGGGTCTGAGCAACAACGAGCCTTGTAAGAGATATTCTGAGCTTGGTTAACCAGATCAAAGAAAACAATGATAGATGACTTATCCCACATTCATAGGGAAAGTCACACCCAAAGGATTTATAATAAAAATGTGAAGTCACATAATTTGAATGTGAACATGCAAGCTACAACACCTTGTGTTGAAGGAAAATCTCCCTGCGGACAGGTAGATCTCCTCTTGAGCGCTAGACTCTTAACTCTTAAGACAAAAAATGCTTAACGTGGACACTGACTTCCTTTTAGATCTAGGTGGACTAGTGTGTGAGGAGGAAGGAGAAAAGAAGTACCTTTTACCAGTGTTTTTCCCTGCACACTCCAAGTTGAGCTCCAATCTTTTGCTCCTCGATAAGCCCTGTAGACAAACAAAGTACGACCACTTCCTACTCTATCAAGATTAGTCTGAAATAGGTCTATCTACTAAAGAGACAAATTCATGTGAGATTGAACACAAATTAGAAAGAAACAGGCCAAGCAAATTATATTAATGAGGAGAAAACATTGCTTACATCCATAGATGAATTGCAATAGTTTCATCAAGTCCTCCTTGTCTACCCCTTGCTCAAA
Organism: Picea mariana; assembly: GCA_032191745.1. Taxonomy (NCBI): domain Eukaryota; kingdom Viridiplantae; phylum Streptophyta; class Pinopsida; order Pinales; family Pinaceae; genus Picea; species Picea mariana. The sequence continues at coordinate 2,689 of JASDQU010094906.1, read as the reverse complement.
AGATCCACGATCTGAATGATGATAGCTTCACTGATTTCTCCCTATGAGATCATAGGTCTCTTGCTTCCAAAATATCTCTATTCCAGCACCACTTATAAGATCATAAGTTTGGTGTGATTCTCCTTTTCCAATCCCCTTTCACCATTAGAAAGCTTGCTTATATAGCCTTGGAGAGGCTATAACCACTTGATATATCCTTGGGGAAGTTGAGGATTTGCCTCCTTCAGTTGAGGATCTGCCCTAAGACTATGGCTGGACTAGGGATTCGAATCCAACTGCCTTCCAAGAATGAAAGGATCCTTCCTGCATTCATCTCAACAACTTAAATACTACCCAGAATAGGTAGCGCTCCCTCAAAAGGGCCATCAAAGCATTGTACCACTCCCTAGTAGTGTTTAGGGGGGGTCCAATGCTCCTAAAGACACCAGCACTCCCTCAAAAGGGCCAAAGGAGATTTATAATGCTCCCAGGCAGTGTAAGGGGGAGCACCAACGCTCCCAGAAGAGGTATAGGGGAGTGCTCTCCTTCAAAAACTTAGTTTTTTGAGTGTTTTTAGATGGAAAAAGGTTTGTAATCCCATTGACTCATTTCTCCTCTTCCAAATCAAATATTTGAGGTGTTTTTAAGTGTCCTTCTCATGTCGTTATAGGCACGACATAGGCATCATAGCAGTATGCTTCCCTGACACTTGCGACACTTGTGAGCAACATGCGACACTTGGGAACCTTGTAATGACGACACTTGCGACACTATCAAAGTGAGTATTTTTGATGTGTAACAGATTGCCCCCCAAAGTATGAAGTTAGAAGACATGAAATAATAACTGAAATGCTTTGTAAACTTTCAAGAAAGAGTATAGACTTGGAGAACCTGATGGAAGTTGCACACAAACATCCAACAAATATCATGACATGTTTCAAAACCCAAGGTAGACATACCTATGCTTGGGTGATCAAGAATTGCAAGATATGGCCGCCATAAAATACACTGCGGATCCATATTTGTATTGATGAAAAGGTATAGCCACCGAGGATACAATGTGGATCTATACTTTGATGACCTGGAATATTGGTAGCCATGAATAATACATAGTGGATCTACGAGATGACAAGACATATCCACGACCAATGCAAAGTGGATCTATGTAACAGTGTATGTATCATTTGTCCAAGAGAAACTCCTTTGCAACCTGGGCAAAGTACATATCAAAGTGATCACTCAACCTAGGGTATTATTACCGATCCCAATATGGTACGAATCTAACCATGTGAATAGATGTCCTGATGTCGAACATGGTAGAAACCACTTGATTACCGGTAAATGATGTAAACCGTTAACAAGCGTGAGGGAGATCACCATTAATGTCAATGATTCCCAAGGTACCTTAGTACATTCCAACAAATGTGAATGGATGATATGGAGTCAAACATCCGTGGAATCATCCAATTAGAGTTCAATGATGTAAAACTACTGTCGAATGTGAGGAGGCCTACCATTGAAGAATGCAGATCCCAAAGTACTGACTGGCTTCTAAGCCTGATTCCCGGATAATGTGTTGAGGTCGACAGGAATAGGCTTGTCGAAGGGGGGCCTTGATGTGTCCCCCATCAACGACATGAAACAAACATAGAGATGTAATTGGTAGATCAAATGAACATGGACTGACACGGGTTTTGAGACAAGATATTTGGGATGGCTGACTCTAGAGACGGATACTTCCCTTAAACACTGAGGCACAATAGAAAAAACATGACATGGACCAAAACTTGATGATGCAGTGGATGCTGTGACTTATGTCAGGTGACCCAAAGGAGTGAAAGAAACTCAAAGGATTGGCTCAGTGCAGAGGTTCAGAGGATTATAATGCGTACAAATGACAAAGTGCCATGTTCAAGAGCGACTCTAAGAATTACTTGGTAATGTTCTCAAGAGACTGCTTGGCTTACTTCTTTCAAATTTTCCCCCATCCAGATAGATGAGTACCTCTTTTTGATTTAATGAGCTCAAGGAGGATAACACATGCTCGATATAACTCACCTTCGATAAGTTCCTCTTCCTTTGTTTAACGAACTAGAAGAAGTAAGGGTTCGATCCCGTATGGGCTTGTCGATGTGTGTTTTAGCGAGTCCAAAGACAGAAAAATTGAAGGTTTTTCATGATTATAGAGTCTGGAAAAACACTTAAAAGAGAACTCTCTCAGTTCCTTTTTCATACAGTGGTCTGACAAAACCGAAAAAGAGAAAAACTATCGCTCGAAAGACACCCTTTCGAACCTTTTAACGAGTGTGAAAGGAAGCAAGGTCACTTGATGATATTTTCATATTTAGAGAGTCTGAAAAGAGTTTAAAGATGACTCCAGGGGATTCCTTTTTCGTGTGTCCATGTGGGTCCGGAAAAGAGATAAAATTCTACCCGGTGCGTTCTCATATTTTCGAGCTTGAAAACGAACTAAGACTATGCTCATGGATGTGACAAGGTAAACAAATGATCAGAACTACTCGAAAACCTGCTGGGTTCGATCCCCAGTGGAGTCACCAATTTTTTTCAAGGATAAATTCGTGAGTGCGGACACAGACCAATCTCCCCAGATCCACCTGGATCTGGAACAAACTGTGACAGAATACTACTCTTTCCCTAGTTCTAAAGTATTGAATGGACAAGAGAAGAAGAATGATGTACTTACTTTATG
>JASDQU010094904.1:4015-21838 GCA_032191745.1 Picea mariana | reverse complement strand
TTCTGTAGTTTTATAGCTTAACCATTCAGTTATCAGATCCTAAAACTATGGATCTGAATTTCTAGAAATAGTAAACAAATAACATTTACAAAGGAATAGGAATAGATCCTCCAAATAAGGTAAATCTTTATCTGCTGGCCCTCCAAATGTGGTTGAAATTTGATGATGTGTAGCTTAGCCTCCCAAGGCTCTCTGATTTGATAATCTGATAATGAAATTCGAATTATGTGATGTGGCTCCCAAAACCCTGAAATCCTGCTTCTTTTAAATATGATAAATGACATTTGTACACCTTTTCTTCTCTTCATTTTCCAAAAGTGGCTGATTAAATAGACTTGATAATTCATTAAATAAGCCTTAGAAGAGGTTTCAATTCATTCTCATGCAAAAAATTACGATCTGGACGAAAACCATAACATTCTGGCCGTGACAGGATTTCCACAGTGCATAGCCCGTGAAAAACACTCCTTAGCTGTTGAAAGGCAGCACTTTCAACAGCTAACTGGCAAAATTTTCGGCGAATTAGCTGTTGAAAGCGGGCGGATTCTCAAAATCAAATTTCTCGGTCATAGAAAATCCATTTTTCATGTATGAATAGTCGATTGACATCTAGAGAATATAAGATTTCCAATGGTGTTTTCAGATATTCATTTGGAGCTCAGGAAGGGATTGAAAAGTGCCCTACAAGTTTAAGCATCATTCTTTCCATTTGCAATTCAAAACCCTAAACGGTCCTTTGTGAACAATGTCTGATATGGAACCAAAGATTTGATTTGATGTTGTCAGGCTGGCAGTACATCCTCTGTACCTACACCACTGAATTCAAACTTGTCGTCCCTGATGCCATGATTGTGGAGTGTGAGTTTCTTAGCCGGATTCGCATCGCAATCCTATTTTGACGTGCAGAATTTGAGTTTCCATCATTACCCACTTTCATTAGCGCATGATTTAGATTTGCCTGACGTGGGATGATCATATCATCATTGCCTTTAGACGTGGATATCACGCACGTGATTCCCACTTTCTTCAACCAACGACCTGTGGAAAACGCCTCTTAGCTGTTGATATTTATCACTTTCACCAGCGCAAGGTCCTGTGGAAAACCCTCGTTAGCTTTTGAAAGTCTTCACTTTCCTCAGCACGTGACCTTCTATGAACTTCTCTGTAGCTGCGGAAAGTCTTCACTTTCAACAGCGCACAACCTTGTAAAAACCGTTTCATAGCTGCGGAAAGTCTTCACTTTCCTCAACGCGCCACCATGTGAGAACTTATCCTTAGCTGTTGGAAGTCTTTACTTTCACCAGCGCATGATCCTGTGGAGAACCCCTTTTTATTGTTAAAAGCCTTCACTTTCCTCAGCGCACGACCTTTTAAGAACTGCTCCTTAGCTGCGGAAAGCATGCACTTTCAACAGCGCATGACCCGCGAAACTGATTGTTGGACATTTTGAAATTCACCACTTTCAACAACGCACAAACTTATGAGAAGCGCTCCTTAGCTGCTGAAAGTCGCCACTTTCCACAGCTAACACTCAACTTTTGGACACACATTAGCTGTTGAAAGTGAATTATGCAAATTTTGAAAAGAAGACTTTAGGGATCATATTATTTTCTAAGACAAAAACCAAACCTAAGTTTTGCAGCTAAAAAGACTCAAAAATGAATTGAGGCAACTACCGATAGCCATGCTATCCACCACAAAACTCGACTAAAAGGACGGTTTTATTTTGGGAGATAACACATCACAATAAGAAGTGCTTGGGAAACTACATTCTTCTATCTTATCTTCGGATTGTGAGGGATACTCATCATAGCTTGGCTTATGGTCCCAATTTCTCATTTTTTCACCTTCTAAACTTAGATTATCATCTTTTTCTTCTTTTTCAGCAACAAAAATATGACATGAGGGTTGAAACAAGCTATTGTTTCTTTGATGGGAAGGGTATTTCTATGATATAAGGTTGTCAACAGAATTTTCATAGAAATCATCTTCATAATCATCATACAAAGGTGAATCAATGACCATTTGACTATTAATGGTTGAGGGGATTAGAACAATAGCTAGGACAACTGGTTGTTCAGTGAAAACATCCTCATAGTCATAAAAACTTGGCAAATCATGGCACACTGGTTCATTAACAATAGGAGGGATTACAACAACAACTGGTAAGATATGAATTCAATCATGACAAGCTGCAACACTATCCTCATGATGAAATAACTATGAACCTAAGATGACCTCTTGACTTAAAGAATCAAGAAAAGGAGGAGATAAGGAAATGATGGATTGTCCATATTGATCTTTCTCTTGGGGACCTAGATTTTGACATGAATGATGCATTTGTTCTTCAAATTTAGGAAAAGAATTANGCAATCATCCCCTTCATCATCATTGCTAGAGGAATCACTTGTTGAATCCTGAATATATGATGCATACCCCTCACAACAATTCTCAAAAAGTATTTCAGCTGGATAAATTATCTTGAAATGAGAATAAAAAACATCATGAAAAACCTTCAAAGAGGAAATACTAGAAGTAGAGAGTGTTCTATACCTTTGCCTCGCATATCCTTCCAATGAATACATGAACATTTTCATTAATATATCTTCATGATGGATGCCAAGTTGTTGCATCACAACATGAAATTCATGAACATGCTCAATAGGGCTGTCATTCTCACCTTCATAAAATCTAGGCAGTAGACCTTGCCATTCATCAATTTGAGGCACAGGATGTGAACAACCATCTATGGATGAGAAATTGAGTGGGGAAAACCTCCTGGATAGGATAGCCTTCATAGCCATTTCATTTGTCTCATCCCCAATGGAGTCGCCATGGTGAATGTGCAGTCTTGAAGGTGTCCAAATTTAGTCACCATATAAATCTGGAGTTGTGCAATGTCGTTCTTCCCAGGGAGCTTTTCAATCTGCTCAAATCCGTCCCCAGCAATAGCACCAAAAATGTTAGCAATGAAAGTCACACTTAGACTACTAAAGTGTAAGCTCAGCACCCATCAGAATGTAAAAGATAATTTTGGTTTTGAATAGGTGGATCAACAAGATGGATAAAGAAAGAGAGAGGGCTGAAAACTATAGATCTGTAAGATACACCAATGGGCAATGGAGTCACAAACATCCTACTCATCAAGGCACAAAAGCTGCTCAACAGAAAACAAAATTATATGTTGATAAGTGGAAGAATGAAGAAGGAAAACATAAGGTAGAATGTTCAATAAACATAGATCCTCTCAATTTAATGAATCAACAAATACTTGAATATAAACAATGACTGATGGGAAAAATACAACAAATCCTCTGCTGCTTAGGGATCCATAAATCATTAACAGCCTTTGATCCTCAAATCTGCAATATATTCAAATAAGAAGAAATATAAACAAAAGAGTTACAATCTGAAATCACATCTCTCATGAGTCTCCAATAGAAGTAATGCTTACAATCATAAAATGCCCACAGGCTTACAAATGAACAAACATAGAAAAACTGCCTACTCCTACTCTCTCTAGCCTCTCTTGGCTCATGAATCCACTCTCCAAGAGATATTTACTTCCTTAAATAGAAAATAGCATCCTCGTAACCTTAGGAGTTTGAATCCCATCTCCTCCATTGGATTCTAAACCTTGGAGATAGGTGGCAACAATCAAAGAGACAAAAATCTAACAAACTGCTAATTTTCAGGAATTTGTTGGAAGTCATTAATAAAATGTCTCCACCTGATTGCATGACGCCTTTGCTGGAGATAAATATTAGGTGCAGGTGTCCCTTGACATCTAACTTATCCTTTAGAATCCATTCTAATCCTCCTTGACAGGTGGCAACCTCCCAACAAGGAGAATATCAAAACTGTGAACGCTACAAGAAATTAGGTAGTGTCACTGTAAAACAGTTGGTAGTGTCACTTATATGTCTAATATCTCTCAAACCATAACACATTTTGAAAAACTGAGAGAGGATTTTGTTATTTGATATGTTATGAACAAAAACCTCCTCCATTTTTCAAAAATACTTTCTCAATTGTTCACAATCAAAGTTTCAAGTTAGTGTCTCAAAATTGGCATAATAACTCTGCACAATTTGGTCTCTGCTAGAATTTAGGTAGCAACCGTCTATGTATCTTGTTGAAAATTTGGCAATGCCATCATAATTTGCAGCACCTCCACTTGAACATTGACATATTTGGTAGCATTCGACATGAAAACGGATTTGGTAACAACCTATGGAATTCATAGTGCCATCATTACACTGTTAGAGGTTATTTAGTTGCTTATGGAGAGGCATACCTCTTCTAGCTACAAATTCTTGTGCTAACACCAATCATGGCTCATATATTTCCTTGTACTATCTTATCACAACACACCTAAATCTCTAATATGAATTCATTTTCTAAATCCTTAACCCATTCCTCTTAAATTTTATCTTATCCTTTCACCTAAATAAAATATTATCTCATTCTTGTAAATAATTATTTTCTAAAAATATGCTCTAATTAAATTAAATTAAATGTTCCAAAATGGATTAAATGGAAAAGTTCAAGATTTGTGTACAAATGGGAAATCAAAAGTGGTATTCCCCTCCTTGAGACTAGGAATTTTGAATTTCTCAATTCCCTTAAACGTCAATATCATTTATTTGCTCTAAATTTGTTGGTCAAACTACTTGACAACTCAACACTTTTAAAGACCATAATACACATGAAGCCTTGAATGACATGAATAAAAACCCTTAAATGTGTTTGCAAATATATAAATACATTAAAATATTATTTCCCCACATATAAAGTTAACTATAAAATTTAAAACATAATATCAATATAGTAAGTCATGCATATAACCTAGAAATGCAAAACAACCATATAACAATGTCTCGTGCTCAAGTAGCTAGTCAAATTAAGATATATGGCTAATGTTATCTCTAATGTTCATAAAATAAGGCACTATACACTACCTCCTAGTAGAATTAAATTGTTTCAGTGAAATCGATTGTCTTATACCATGCAAAAGACTTTATTAATGCAATAATCACTCTTAAGCTTTAAAAACAAAATTGACTGTCCATTTTGTGTTATTATTATTAATCATCTCCAATAATTAAAAAATATTTTTAAGTAATTTTTGTCGAGAATTATGAGGATTGATGGAGACAAAATTGAAGAGGATATTAATTTTTATCCATAAAAATGGATATCATAAGGTAATAAATCACACAATTGTTCAAATATTACAAATTTTTAACCATGTACATCCAAAGACTTGGATACCAACATTTTTTATAAGTAATTTTCCTAATTTTCTATTTGAAATGTGCCTTGGATTCCTACCAAGGATCTATTAGTTATTTTGGGCCTCATTACCAAGTTAATGATAATGAAAGATATAGATACACATGAGCTAAGAATCAAATTCATTAACCATACATAGAAAATCCATGATAAAGTTTGTTAAAAATTACATAAAATTCAACAAAGACACAAAGTTATGAATGATTGATCAAAGTACATAAACTACCATATTTTTAGAAAAAGTTCTTCAAGGAGAAAGACAATTACCTTATTTTTAGAAAAAGTAATTCAAGTAAAAAGACAGAGAGATCAAATCACTTATGGCCCAATTATTAAAAAAATTAAAAGGAAAGAATTGAATTGAAGCAGATCCATCTAGCGTTGAACATAGATCACTTCAAACTCCAAAGAAACCATAAATGTTGGACAAATATCAACATGAGTTGATCATGCCACTTCAAACTCCAAAGAAACTATAAATGTTTGATAAATATTAACATGAGTTGATCATGCCACTTCAAGAAGAACTTGGTACTATTGACACAAATCTTAACGAAGGTAGTTTTGCAATGCAAAAAATGAAAAACTAGTTTAGAACATTAACATATTAATAACATATTGCACAATTGCCCCAGCTTAGAAAATGGTATACATTAGAGAAAATTAAGTAATTGTTTTGGAATTTGGTTGTGATCCCATGAAAATGAGATGAGGTAGGTCTTTTTATAGGTTATATAAGATTTTTATCATTGAGGTTTTTATACTTTCAATGTGAAAGACATACGTTTTTTTTGTTTTAACATTCATACAAAGCCCATATAAAATGACTCAAAAATATTAAAATTTATAAGTAAAAAGGTAGAAGTAACAACTTGAAAGTTGCATTTTGATAGTATTTAATATTGATAGTATTTTATGGTTATTAATAAACAATCTGTTATGTAGAAGTCAATGTTACCATGATTGGTATATAGATCACCATAATATAAACACTAGAATATATCGGACAATGATATATACACCTACTGTAACATTGAAACATTGAATGAGGAGTAACAAGTTGTATGCATATTGCTCTACATTTTTTTTAAACCGCCACCCCAGAGACATAAGGCTCGAATCCGTGATCTCTCTCCATACTAGAAGAGTGTGCACACGTCTTACCATATGTGCTATACCATGGGGCTCATATTTCTCTACTTATGTTACCACTAATGTCAAAATCACATGAAAATATGAAGTGATGTAAGAAACGTTGAGAATAAAGTTAAGCAAATCAGAGTAAAACGCGTTGAGTGCACATTGCATCTTGATGATTGATTTGACTGCGAGCAATCAAAATTGGTGTGGCGAACTCCACCTTCATCTCACCTAGATCACCTAGATCATAGAGTTAGGGGTATCTTCATCTCACCTAGATCACCTGCTATGCCTTTCATCTCTGTAAAGGTTGCTGGAAATAGGTCACTGAATTTGCACAGTAACTCTGTTATCCTTTCTAGTGTCTTCTCATCCTAGTAGTCTCCAATGCTTTCCATTTTAGGATTTTATTTTGTCCCAATGTTGACTTTATTGACTTTGATGGGTGCAGCAAATGCCTCTAACTCTATAGACGGACCTTCCAACTCTCTCTCTCCTTCAATATCTCTAATCTGAATGTTGTGCAGATCATCTTCATTTGGTGCTTCCTCTTCAACATGATAACATAAGAGTAACTCTTTGACTGTCTATTTTTTCTGTTGTCAATATTCTATTATAATTTCAACCTTTGGTTCATCAAAAAATATCACTCCCCATGTCAACTTCATATCCGAATCAATGTTGGGATTCTCATGCTCAAATGAGAAGGTTACTACAAAATTATATTGTAATATTTTCCATTATGTAGTGCCTCTACGCATATCTTGGTCTATTTACCAGTTTCCTGGGATCCCTTCCAATGTATGAATGAAGTAATGGGGCCATTCTTATGGTGGTGTCATCATCCATTGTGTTATGCATTTCTCTAGGTGTTCAACTGGTGTTCCTCTCCCATCATACTTTTTCACTGTAGTGCTCCCCTGTTCTACGCCAAATATAATGCGGAGTGGTCATTTACACTGATACCAGTCCTGAATTGTTTATTTGTGTGCACCTCACCATCTTGAAGGTGTTGCCTTGAGTGCCATATCCAGGAACCAAAAACTAGTTTGTTGACTAGCTATTTGAGGGAAGAATGATATGTGAACATTTTAAAATGTTTTCCCAATAAATAATGTTTGAATTTCTAAAGTGCATACACTATGGATAGGCCTTCTCTTTCTGTGGTGTTGTAATTCTTTTCATATTCTGACAACTTCCTTCTTGCAAAGGCTATAGGATTATATAAGTCCCTTGCTCTTGGTTGTGCTGGAATTGCTCCAAGTGTTATTTTTGATGCATCTACATGTACATGAAATGTATTTTCCCAATATGGAAACACTAATATAGGTGTTGTCACCATATTTTCCTTTAGAGTATCCAATCTTCTCTGACAATCCCCATTCCACTGAAATTTGGTGTCCTTCCTCAATAGTTTTTCCATCGGTGCAATAATCTACACATACCCCTTCATAAACTTCCTATAGTAGCCTGTATGTCCCAGTGTGGCTCTTAACTAGTGCACTGACTTTGGTGGTGGTAAGTTCACAATGACAATAATCTTAGCAGGGTCAACCAGTAAACCATGTTTTCACACTATATGTCCCAACAATATCCCAAAAGGTGTGACAAAAATGCATTTCTTGATGTTTAATGATATCTGACAGTTCATGCATCTTTCCAACATTAGTCTTAAAACTTCTACATGGTCTTTCAAAAGACTATACACAATATAGTCATCAAGATATACTTCTAAAAATTGATGTATAAACTCTTTAAAAACAGTTATGACCACCCTTGAAAATATAGTTGGTGCATTCTTCAATCCAATGGGCATGAATGTATATTGGTAGGATCCCCATTCTGTAGAAAAGGTAATCTTATACATGTCATTTGGATCTATTTTGATATTACGGTCACCTCAGAATCCATCTATGAATGAATATGCTTCCTGGCCTCCTACATTCTCCAAGACCTCATCTGTAAAAGGGGTAGGGAAAGGATCATGTAAGAAAACATCATTTAATTTCCTCAAATCTAAGCAAATCCTTATCCCCCCTTGCTTCTTTTCCTGGAGTACCATGGGACTAATCCATTCAAATTCCTCCACTGGTTCTATGATGCCAACTTCCAACATTCAGTCAATTTCTTCTTTCACTTTCTTCTTATACACATGATTCAGTCTATAAGTTCTTTGTCTGACAAGTCTAGCATCTGGTTTTAGGGGTATCTTCAACTCACCTAGATCACTTTCTATGCCTTTCATCTATGTAAAGGTTGTTGGAAATAGGTCATTGTATTTGTGCAGTAACTCTGTTATCCTTTCTAGTGTCTTCTCATCCTAGTAGTCTCCAATGCTTTCCATTTTAGGATTTTCTTTTGTCCTAATGTTGACTTTATTGACTTTGATGGGTGCATCAAATGCCTCTAACTCTAGAGATGGACCTTCCATATCCCTCTCTCCTTCAATATCTCTAATTTGAATGTTGCGCAGATCATCTTCATCTGGTGCTTCCTCTTCAACATGATAACATAAGAGTAACTCTTTGACTATCTGTTTGTTCTGTTGTCAATATTCTATTATAATTTCGACCTCTGGTTCATCAAAAAATATCACTCCCTGTATCAAATTCATATCTTAATCAATGTTGGGGTTCTCATGCTCAAATGAGAGGGTTACTACAAAATTCTATTGTAATATTTTCCATTATGTAGTGCCTCTGCGCATATCTTGGTCTATGTACCAGTTTCCTGGGATACCTTCCAATGTATGAATGAAGTGATGGGGCCATTCCTATGGTGGTGTCATAGTCCATTGTGTTATGCATTTATCTAGGTGTTCAACTGGTGTTCCTCTCCCATCATACTTTTTCACTGTATTTCTCTCCTATTCTGCGCCAAATATAATGTGCAGTAGTCATTTACCCTGATACCAGTCCAGAATTGTTTCTTTGTGCACACCCCACCATCTTGCAGGTGTTTCCTTAAGTGCCATATCCAGGGCTAAGAGCCTTTGATTTTTCAAAAATTCATCCTCATAGTTTTTCAAGAATTCCTCTAAGTCATTCAACCCATGAAAACTGGGAGGTTCCCTTATCTCTATACCAACCCACCTTATTGTGAAATCTATTCTTGCGCACCTCCTTGTGGAGACTTTGTGTAGTCTCTATTTCCAATTTTCCAAACCTATATCTGAGTCGAAAGAACATGATGTGATGCTTCTCTAGCTGAGTACCTCATTTGAAGTTGGGTTAATATAATCCTCTTCTCACGTGGTGGTTTTGTACATCTAGTTCATTTATTCAAGATCCAAACAAGTGGGTTCTACAAACCTTTCTCCTTCTGAAGGATCTAATGTTGCAATGACTCTATATTCACCTGATTCAAACGTCATTTTCCTTGTCTTCAGGTTGATTATGGCCCAGTTATCAAATTCCCAATCCAATCCAATAATTGTTGGATAAGGTGTTGTACCATCTAGTATCTATATTACTTCAAAATCTTCCATAGTGCACACTCCATCCAAATCTATTGTCACACCTTTAAGTCTTCCAATTGGTAACACTCTGTGTTGAATTTCTAGTTTCAACTGGACATGTGAATAGCCTAATGTGATTTCCCCCATACACTTCCATGTCTTCTTAGGTAAGACGTTTACTTCAGAGTCTAAATCAAGTATGATATCTCCCATGTTGAAGTCCCCAATGATTACATTTAGCCTAAATTCCCTGTTTGTTCTTCTTCTTGTATGGAGATGATTAATTGTTTTCTTCTCTAACTTCCCTTATACCTCTGTGTTGCATCCTTTTAGCATATTTTGTAAGACCTTAACAGATGATGTATCATTCAATAACTTAACACATGATTTCAAAAAGTCTTGATAGTACTTACTTTCTCTAAAGGCTGTTCTTTACTGGTGTGATCCATTGAGGATGGCATCTCGTACATTGGTGGGTCCTGAGTTTGTTGCGCAAGTGATGTAAATGAAATGTTCTCCTTGAGAATCTACATCTATGGCCTCTTTAAATGTTTCCTTTTCTTTCCGCGCGTCAAACTAATTATGTGGCTCAGTATTCTTCTTTTCCCATTGGTGTTGAGTTGGATCTTGTTTTTTTGCATCAGCTCTTGGCTTGGCTCCTCCTTGAGTAACTATATTGATGTTTTTCCCATCATCCCTGGCTTCTAAAAAAATCCATTGGACATTCTAGTTATTCTCGTTCCTTTTTTCTTGGATCTTTCCTAAGAGTGTTGGGTAGTCTTTTGTGCCATGGTCTGTTGCGCGAGAATACATGCATGTCATAGGTGGAAGTGGAAAATCCTGTGCATAATGTCCTAGTTGTTGGAAATTTTGGCATACTATTGGCCCTATTCCTCATCCAAATCCTCGTCTATATCCACCTATATCTCCTTGTGGTGTGTTGTATTGGGGTACCTAGTTATACTGCACTGGATTATACTATGCCTGCACATTGTTGTACTATGGTTTCATGGGGTTGACTGGTCATGGAACTTGGTTGAAATGAGGTGCAAATTTCCCTATCACCATCTCTTCTTGCACCTTGTAAGTGCATGACGTTCTTTCCCTCATCAGTTCCAATGTTCTACAATCCTTATCATCATGACTCACTGATTTGCGAAAATTGTTGTATGAACTTTTTGGTATTGTATTATACTTTTGCATCATTGGACAATGGTATGGATCATGGCCATGCATCTTACAAATATCACACCATGGTTCTCATGTTGGAAACGGATTTGGCACCCCTACTGCCAAGTATTGTGCAAAAGTTGGACATTCATTCTTATGATGTCCTTTTGTCTTGCATAGCATACACCAAACATCTTCTCTTTTCTCTTTTCCCTTATTTTGGTTCAGTTGAAACGTCAGATTCTTCATATCCTCCTTTATCTCTTATATTGTTGGGTTTGTCTGGTGATACTGGTTTTCTTCTAGTTGCAGGGTTGCTTGCATAGACTCTACTTGATTTTGGAACTTTTGTTGTCTCAATGGATACTTCATGTGTTGTAATAGTGATTTCACAAATAATTGCCTATGCTGCATGTCAGTAATTGAATATTTCAACTTACCTTTCAGACGTTTGAACCTCTGATCAATCTCCCAAACAAAATCACCTGGTTTCTTCCTGATTTCAATCATTTCATTCATTATTGGTATTTTGAGCTTGGCTTCTGAAACTCATATACCAATAACTTTTTCACCTCTACGATAGTCTTTGGAAATCCTTGTGGATTATTTACATCAAGGCTCATGTACTAGAATTTTCACCTCGAGAAACATGTTGCATTTTTTCCTCATTTTTCGTGTCACCTTGATTTTCGTGTCTATTGTTGGATGGTTTTTCAGCACATGGTTTTTTTCGATGGTTTTCTATTTTCGATTAAGTAATTAGGGTTGTTGACTAATCCAGGTCACTAGTTTAGGGTTTCGGATGTCGTTGGATTCTATATGTATATTTTATTGTAAACAAAGTATCACTATGAATGAATATAGAATAAGTTGGTTTTCCTAGTTTGGGTTTCCAAGGGAAAAATCTCTGTGTAATGTGTGTATTTCCCATTGTATATTTTTTGTTCTTTTATTGAAAATCGGTTTGCAGTAAAATATTGTACAAGGTTAAAATATAAATTTGGTTTCAGAGATTTGTTGGCTTCAGGGGGATGCCTTTGTAGTCAAGGGTTTGGCTCGGGACTGTGATAAACCTTGTTACAATGGAATATCTATGGTATTGATTTTTCAAGTGAAAATAAATGGCGAGCAATTCGAAAATGGAGATCACGAAGTTTAATGGGAAAAGTTTTGAGTTGAGGAATCTCAATATTGAAGATCTATTGGTGTACAGAGATCAATGGATCATGATGGATCTAGGTACTGCACCTACAAGAACTTCAACAAATGACTGGAAAAAATTGGATCAAAGGGCGAAGAGCAGAATCCGATTGTATCTCTTGGATTCAATATTACTAAATGTGTCAGAGGAAGCTACAAACAAAGATTTATGGGATAAGTTGGGGAAGTTGTATCAGTCTAAGTCCCTAGTAAATAAACTTTTCCTGAGAAAGAAGTTGTATAACCTGAGGATGAGAGTGGAAAATCATTTGAACGCCTTCAATACTGTGGTAAGTCAGTTAGTATCTATTGAGATTAAAATTTCAGATGAATATAAGTGTATCAGTTCACTGTGTTGTTTACCATAGTCTGGTTGTGGCCATAGGTAGTAATACAACTGCCTTGAATTTTGATGAAGTGGTCTCATCCTTGTTGTCGAAGAAGACGAGACAAAAGAACAAGGAAGGACAGAGCATAGACACATTATTTGCAAGAGAAAAATCCCTAGAAAGAAATAGATCTAAGTCCTCAAGTGGGATACCTAAGTATAAGGGTGTATCTAAATCTCCTGGAAATTTTGTAAAGGTATTCTAGAGATGTGGAAAACAAGGGCACTACAAGAAGCAGTGTAGATCCAAAATTGAGAAAAAAAAAGGTATTTAAAGAAGATCCTTCTACAGAATAAAATAACTCCAAGGAAGGAGGGGATGTGTACTTGGCTTCTTCAAGCACACATGCAGATCATGAAGCATGGTTGGTTGACTTAGGTGCATCCTTTCATATGACTCCCCACAGGGAGTGGTTCTGTGAATATGAAATGTATGATGGGGGTAATGTTTTCCTAGGTCATGATTCGACAAACAGAATCATAGGTCGAGGAAAAGTCAAGTTGAGGATCATACATGGAAGGATTATAACACTACCTGTTGTTTTTCATATCCCATGTTTGGACATAAATTTGATTTTTGTAATAAAAATGGACGATGCAAGGGTAAAAACAATATTTGAAAACGAAACCTACAAGATGTTTCGAGGAGAAATGGTGTTGTTGAAGGGACTTCTATTTGGAAATCTGTATAAGATGCAAGGAAGAAATATTAGTGATGGGTGTAATAGTTCCATTGTTCCTGATATTGGATTTGAAGAATAAATAACTCCTACAGTCTCTGGAGAAAATGTTATGTTGTGGCATCAAAGACTGAGACATATCGGAGAGAAGGGTATTTGACTACTACATGGTAAAGGTATGGTTGAGGGTATGTCTAACTGCTCTCTGGATTTTGATTTATGTGAACATTGTGTATATGGGAAGAAGAATTGGGTAAGATTCCCCTCTGGTGCAATGAGGGCAGAAGGAATTTTACAGCTAGTTCACAGTGAAGTGTTTGGACCTGTGTCGGTTGTATCATTGGGAAAATCTGTGTAATATGTGTCATTTATAGATGACTTCTCGAGGAATACTTGGATATATTTCCTCAAGAAGAAATGTGAAGTCTTTGAAAGTTTTAAATATTTTAAGGCTCTTGTTGAGAATCAAACAAAGAAAATAATTGAGGTGTCGAGGACATATAATGGCAGAGAGTTCCGCGGGAATGAATTTGAATAATTTTGTAAGAAGTGTTTTATAGAAAGGCTGAAGACTACTCCATATACACCTTAGAAAAATGGAGTTCTAGAAAGGATGAATAGAACATTGATGGAAAAATCAAGGTGCATGCTTAGTGGTGCCGGGTTAGGGAAATAATTATGGGCAGAGGCAATGGGTACTATATGTTACTTGGTCAATAGATCACCCTCATCAACGTTGGATGACAATACTCCACAAGAGGTATGGACTGGTAAGAAACCTTCTCTCACACATCTCAAGGTATTTGGTTGTGAGGCCTATGTTCTTATTCCAAAGGAAAACATGAGTAAGCTAGATAAGAAGGATGAAAAGTGTATCTTTATTGGGTATAAAGATGGTCTCAAAGGTATAAGATTTGGAACCCATAAACTAAGAAGGTTGTGTATATTCGAGATGTGGTATTTAGAGAAATGAAGGATGTTGTTAAAGAGGAAGCCCTACCAAGTAAGGAAGAACTAGAGAAAATAGAGTTTGATTTAAATGATGATGAATCAGACTCTACAGAAGAACAAGAATCAAAACAAGAATATGCTCATACTCCAGTATTGAGGAGATTGTTTCAATAAATAAGGCTACCAGAAAGGTATACTCCATCTGATTTCCATTAAAAATTTTCTTTGTCTATTACTGATGATGATCCTAGAACTTTCAAGGAGGCAATGGATTCAGAGGATGGAAAGATCTGGAAAAGGGCCATGGATGAAGAAATGGCAGCCTGGGATAAGAATGAGGTTTGGGATCTAGTGGAGTTTTCAACTGGAATAAATCCCATTGGTAGTAAAGGGGTATTTAAAAGGAAGTTGAATGTAGAAGGCAAAGTGAAGAAATACAAAGCTTGGTTAGTGGAAAAGGGTTATTCCCACGTTGAGGGAATTGATTTTGGTGAGATTTTTTCTCTTGTTGCCAAGTTAACTTCTATAAGATTTATGTTCTATGTTGTTGTTGCATTTGATTTTGAAGTAGAACAAATGGATGTGAAGACAACATTCCTACATGGGGATCTAGAAGAAGAAATATATATGAAGAAACCAGAAGGCTTTGTTGTGAAGGGAAAGAAGGAGTTGGTATGCAAGCTAAAAAATTCCCTGTATGGTTTAAAACAATCACCAAGGATGTGGTTTCAAAATTTTGATACTTATGTGATGGGACTTGGCTTCACAAGAAGAAAAGAGGATCACTATGTGTATTTTAAATTATTTGGTGATCATTTGATTTATTTGGTCTTGTATGTGGATGACATGTTGTTGATAGGAAACAACAAGGAGATTATCCATGATGTGAAAACTCAGTTGTCCTCTAAATTTGACATGAAGGATCTCAATGCTTCAAATTTCATTTTGGGCATGGAAATTAAAAGAGATAGGAAAAGAGGAAACTTTGTTTAAATCAAAGAAAATATGTGGAGACAATACTGCAGAGGTTTGATATGCAGGAATGTAAAACGGTCAAGGTCCCTATTCCTATTGGTGTAAATTTATCTGTGGATCGGTGTCCCAAGAAACAAGAAGAGGAGGAGGACATGTCTTGTGTTCCATATGTGAGTGCAGTTAGCAGTTTGATGTATACAATGGCATGTACTAGAACATACATTTCACATGCAGTGGGATCTTTGAGCAGGTATATGTCAAAACCAAAGAAGGATCATTGGATCGCAGTAAAAATGGTTTTTAGTTATTTGTGTGGCACTGTTAGATATGGATTGTGATACCAAGGAAGACCAGGATTCGACAGAGTGTTGGACATACATGGATTTGTGGATGCATATTGGGCTGGAGATATAGAACGTAGGAGATCTACAAGCAGGTATGTGTTTAACCTGTTTGGATGAGAAATCCGTTGGATGAGCAAAAGACAGGCTGTAGTGGCAATTCAACTACAGAAGTTGAATACATGGTAGCCACTCATGCAAGTAAGGAAGAAATACAGTTGCAAATATTTTTTTCAGGTATTGGGTTGGTACAACAAGTTGTAAGAATAGATTTTGATAGTCAAAGTGCAACTTTTCTGGCGAAGAACCCGACTTATCATTCAAAGACAAAGAATATTGATATTCAATATCACTTTGTGAGAAACATGTTTGAAGAAAATAAAGTGTTGCTAATGAAGGTGGACACTTTGAAGAATGTCCCAGATTCATTAACCAAATCTATGATCACTGAGAATTTATCTTGGTGTATAGGATCCATGGGAAGTTATACCCTGGATTGTTGACTATGTAACCCTGTAACCCCCAGTATGCAAAGAAAACAACAAGTGGGTATGTGTTATATTCTTTGCACGACTAGGTGTAGTATCTTCTATGTCACGCCAGGCGCACAAGGGGGTTTGAGGGGGGTCACAGGGATTTGGGGGAAGTTTTCCCAAGAAAAAAAAATTGTATTTTTGCCTCGTTTTTGGTGTCCATTATTGGATGGTTTTTCAGCACGTGGTTTTTGCCAATGGTTTTCTATTTTTGATTAAGGAATTAGGGTTTTTGACTAATCCATGTCACTGGGTTAGGGTTTTGGATGTCGTTGGATCCTATATGTATATTGTATTGTAAAAAATGTATCACTATGAATTAATATAGAATATGTTGGTTTTCCCGATTTGGGTTTCCAAGGGAAAAATCTCTGTGTAATGTGTGTATTTTCCATTGTATCTTTTCTGATCTTCTGCTGAAAATATGTTTGCGGTAAAATATTGTACAAGGTTAAAATCTACAATTTCCTCAATCTTCTCCATAGCCCGGAGATCCTCTACCTCTTCTTCATCACTCGCCAAGCCCTCTATGTTGGCTATGGCCCTCTTCTTGTTATTCATCTTATATTGGTAGGGTCTTTCATTGTGCGTCTTTCCATCTTTTTCCATTATCTACTTTATTCGGTATTATTCCATCATGATTGGGTCCATGGCCTCCTTATAATTCCCCTTATCCATCTCCTTGTCCATATCTTAACCTCATGTCAGTGCTTCCCCTCTTCCCCCATGCACGCAAGGAAGTTTAGTTGTCTGACTCCATAGTCATCACACCTTTGTCACACAATAAAATCTTGATAGAAGTATAAAGTGATATGATGTACCTACCTATGGGTCCCTTTAGAAAATATTGCTATGAAACAGTGTAGGACTTCGTGGTATCTACTGTGAATTTGGTGATAAACTCTACAATAATATTGTCTAACCAGAAATCTAATGCGCACGTAAATTTGTTATTGACTCACTGTAACTGGGTGATCTCCACAGGATGCCACTTTAGTTGTCTAATCCGATTTGTAGGGTGGTTTTCCTTCAACCTCAATAACCACTCCTGCAAAAGATGCAAGAAATCATAGAAAAATATGTCATGAAAGTCGTTCAAAACATATTTTTTGATATATTTGAGCGGTGCCAACTTATAGTTTATGTTTCCCTTCTACGCAAACTCAAGTTCCTTTCTTCTCAACCATATTTCAATCTTCACCTTCATTAGATTCCATGGCCTGAACATTCCCTTCTATGCTTTCATCCTCCGTGCTTTTCTTCCACAAATCGCGTCCACTCAATCCTATGCAGTTCCAGCTGGCAACATAACCATTTATTGGTTACTTGGGATGAACCAGGTTCTAATCTCAAACAGGTTTCCAACAAAACCCTCAAAACTATCGACCCTCCTAGTAAACCAGAAGGAAACGTTGTGCACAGAGTGAAAATCGCAGTCTCACCAGAGATAGCTTTATGGGGGACTCCAATACTTAGGTTTTTGTAGTCTAGAAAGGAGTGGGGACTATGTTTAGATTCTCTCCTTTATACATCATCATTTATCATTCACCTACTTCTAGGATTCATTCATCATTAGCTTATGCATGCATGATGTTATAACTAGTTTTATCCATTCATTATTTAGCTAATGATTAACAAAATATTAAAATCATTCATTAGCAACACATAGAACACAGTATTTTATCGTGGTTCA
>JASDQU010094903.1:9523-21836 GCA_032191745.1 Picea mariana | reverse complement strand
TAAACGAGCTCCCTAGTTGGCCTCTTCATTTACTTGAGCATTGTTTCCCCGGAGAAGGTGAAACAACTTAACAGTTTGAAATTGTCTCAGTAGAAGCTGGATTTTGTCTAAGGAGTGTTGGAGTTGGGCATTTGTGACTCTGGTGCACTGAATTAAGGCTTGGATTATAATCCTTGAGTCCCCTAGCATGACCAAGTCCTGAACATTGAGGATTAAGACTTGAGTGAGCCCTTGCCAAAGGGTAAGGGCTTCTGCTGTGTTATTGGTTTCAAAGCCAATTCCCCAGGAAAAATGAAGGATAGTAGTTCCAGTGGGGCTTACTAAAACCCCTCCTCCACCTGCCACCCCCGGGTTCCCCTTGGAGGCCCCATCAAAGGAGAGAATATTAGAAGCCTTAGATTTTTTCCACTCTTCCAGCTCATGCTTCCCCATCCTGAGTTCCCAGCTATGAGTGGGAGGAATCCGAGGATGGGGTTGCTAAATATTTTGGAAGCCAAGATGCCTCAACCAACATTCTTCTTTATTTTCTAACAGTTTTGAATTTGAAGCCTTGATGAAGTGGGGGGCACTTTCGCTCAAGAGAACCTTAATTCTTATGGCTACCTGAGCTAGGCTCCTCCTTACTTCCCTAAATAACCACTTGTTCCTTCCAATCCAGATCTTCCAGAGGATAAACTTTGGAAGCATTTTCCAGAGAGCTAAGAGGTGTCCTTGACTGGTTGTCTGAAAGGGACAGAGAGAGTGCCAATTCATAAGAAGTGTGTGGGTTTCCTGTGGGAGAATTAGAGCTAGAGCCCCAAGACCAAGAGTAAGTTGCCAAACCTCCTTAGCGTAGGGGTATCCCAACAGTAGATGATCCATAGACTCCTCTTCTTCGAAGCAAAGGTGGCATCTGGAGGGTCCTTTCCATCCTCTTCTTCTAAGGTTTTTTCCTGAGAGGGCTCCCCTATGTGCCACTATCCAAATAAACATATCTATCTTCGGAATTAATTTCATTGTCCAAATGGATTTCTAGATTACAGGGTCTGGAGGGACATGGGGGACTGAAGTGATATGGAGATACCCTGCTACTATAGTGTAGGGTCCAGCACGATGGACCCAACCTCTCCTCTCCTGTCTTTTTTCCTTTTCTGTAAAGGGGATTTTCCTTGCAGCAAGCTCTTTAAACTATTCCATTCTTATTCAAGGTTTGGGGGAAGGCTTGTAATTTCCCAGCATAACCAGGAGTGATTTTCATCATTTCCCCAACGTGAAATATCCCACAGGTTGTGTAGAATTTGTAGATGCATCCAGTCTCTGATTTGCATAAGGTTTTGTTGTGTTGTTAGGGGAGGTTCTCCCAGGACTGAGTCTTCCCAGATGCTGATTTCTTTCCTGTTTCCTAGAATCCAAGTAATTTGGGGATTAAAATGTTGCAGATATTTCTGACATAGGGATAAAATCGAGGAGCCTTTCCCCACTTTTGTTGGCCTTTCTAGGCATTTTTTCCTTGGCCTACGATAGTACTTCTTCCATAGGGCTCTTTTTCTCCAAGTAGGTTTCCCTGTGATTATGTTCCATAAAATCTTTACCCCTGGGGCTAAGTTTTGGGTTTGGAGGTCTTTAAACTGGAGGCCCCATTCAAGGTAGAGCTTGGATATTTCCCCCCAACTTATAAGATGCATCTTCCTTCCAGTTTGCTTCCCTCCCTCCCACAGGAAGTGGTTGATCATCGCTTCTACTTTCTAAGTGACGAAAATTGGGGCTAGAAGGAGAGAGATTTGGTAGATAGGGATGCTGGTGAGAACGACTTTGATGACGACCACTTTTCCAGCCAGATTCATCCAATTAGTTCCCTAGGAGTTAATTCTTTTTTTTAGCCTTTCTATCAATTGATTCTAATGTGAGGCTTTTGGGGTGGATTTGAAGATTGCGACTCCCAGATATTTGAATTCATCCCAAATGGTGTAGCCTTCCATTCCCAGGATTCTTGAGATCTTAAGCATTTCCCTTAGGGTGATGTTCCAACCATAGATTCTACTCTTGGTCATGCTGATCAGACTGCCTGAGATTTTTGTGTAGATGTCTAACTCCTTTTTGAACTTCTTAGCTATCACTGAACTCGCACCTCCGAGGAGTAGCGTGTCATCTACAAATTGGGCATGGTTGATATCCTTTACCCCGGTGGAAATTCAAAGCCCAAAAAGATTGAGGTGCATTTGACCATAGTCGCGCTGGAAGCTAAGGACAGAGGCTTGGATGGAATAAAGCAGGGGGGAGAGGGGGAAACCTTGTCTGAGGCCTCTGGAGGCATGGAAGAACTTGGTGGCTCTCCCATTTACCAAAGGGGCTATCCAGGGAGAGGCGATACAGGATTTGATCCAGTTTATGAAGGGAGAGGTGAAACCTAACTTCTCCATCACTTGAAATAGAAAATTATGTCTTACCCTGTCAAACGCATTTGCTATATCTAGCTTGACTATCATACCTTTGTCCTTCTGTCAGATACTCGAGTGTAGGGCCTCTTGAACAAGGATGATGTTGTCCATTATATGCCTGCCTTTGAAAAACCCACCTTGATTTTCTGGGATGATAGTAGGGGGCATATTTTTTATTCTGTTAGCTATAATTTTGGTGAGGATTTTGTAGCTGGTGTTGCAGAGGGAGATAGGACGAAATATGTCAAAACTGGACACACCTCTTTCTTTCAGAATCATCGCCAAAAAGGATGAGTTTTTTCGTCCTCCTATTTTGACACAGGAGTGGGATTTCTTGATGAGCTTGGTGAGGTCTAACTTGATGGTGTCCCAGCTATGATGGTAGAATCTAGTTGAAAATCCATCTGGGCTAGGGGCTTTGTCTAGTTGCATTTGATCTAAGGACTCTTTTATTTCTTGTTGGTCAACTTCCTTGGTTAATTTTATGTTGATGTCTCCTTGAACGCGGGTCTGTATCAGAGCCAAGGGATAAGAAGTAGGGTCTATGACAACATTCTAATCTTTGTGTAAAGGGATTTGAAGGTTCGCACAGTTGCCGATTTGATACCTTCAAAATCAGTTATGATATGGTTGTGGGTATGGATTTTTTTTACATTCTTGAAATGCTTTAGGACCTTCGCTTGCTTGTGAAAGAAACTAGTATTCTTATCCCCAGCTTCTAGACATGGGCACCTAGACTTTTGTTGCCAGTACTTTTCCTCCTCTCTACAGGCTTGGTGCCAGTTCTTTTGCAGCTTTGCCTCTTGTTGTAGGTTTTCTTGGGTGGTTTCCAAGTCTTCCATTCTGATCTGGTGGATTTCAAGCTGCCTTTGCGCTTCTTAATGGTCAAAAATGGGACTTGAGAGGGTTTTAGCCCAGGATTTTAGTGTTGCCTTTAGTCTTCTGATATTTTCTTCCCAAACGAAGAAGGGGGAGCCTTTCACAGTTCCATTCCAGATTTTGGAGACCAAGGCTGGATAGCCAGCCTCCTGGATCCATTTTGGGTTGAATCTGAAGGGGATCAGACCTAGGTTGTTTTCAAAGGACATGTCCAGGGTGATTGTCTTGTGGTCTGACACACTGTGCGGGAGGATGGTAGAAGAAAGTGTGAGGCCCATCATCATGAAGTTTCTTTGGGCTAGGAACCTGTCTAGCCTAGCTGCAATGTGCCCCAGTCCCACCCTCTTATTGGACAAAGTGTACTTCCCTTTAGCTGGCTTTATATCTTCCAGTTCCTAGGTAGACATTATATCCTCTACCCATTCCCTTACTGGGTCTTCAACAATTGAGCCTCCTTTTTTCTCAGTCGCTGCGAGGGTCAGATTAAGATCCCCCCCAAGGATGATATTTTCCAACTTGTTTTGGTGCAGGAAATCCCTTAAGGTCTCCCAGTAGATTTTCTTATCCTCCAGGAGGGCAGGCACATAGAGATTAAAAAGGCTTACCTGACATCCAGTTCCCATATGGAGAAGACTAGTGAGGATCCAGTGTTTGCATGTTTCATGCTTGATGAGATCGTACTTCTTTGAGTTCTAGAGTGTGCCCAGTCCGGCCGAGGCACCTCTTACGCTTTATGCAATGCCTTTGCTGGTGTTCCATCTAGCTTTTGCTTTTCTAAGGAAGTCATGTCCTTCCATTTTGGCTTCTTGGATTAGAAGGATCTTGGAGTTTGAGGATCTGATGATGTATTTGAGCACCTCTTCCTTATTCTTACTACCAAAACCCCTACGATGCCAAGAGGTTAGTTTCATTGATTACCTAGGGGGGAGTTGTGGGCTCCTTGGGGGGCCCTGGATTGTTTCCTAGTTTGTCTGACATTGATCAGTTGTCTGATGGTTGGCTGCGATCCACTTAGGACGTCTCTGTAGGTCTCCTTTTCTCTTTCCACTTTCTTTGTTTTCTTGCCTCTACTTGTTTTTTTTGGAGTGATGTTGGTATCACTATCTTCCTCACTATTATTGTCTGAGGATACCTCACATTCATCCCCCTTTAGATCTCTACTAGGTTCTTTCGAGTTTTGTCCTTGTTCCTTTGTCCTTTATTGCATTGAGACTTCTCTCATTACTGGGATATGATTCCCTTGTTTCGAGTCCATTGCGGGGGTTTTCTGAGGGACTACCTCTACTACTTCCTTTATCTTCTCTAAGTCAGTCGCCATACCACTGTGTCTTATTTCTGCATTGTTTCCTTGCTCTGATGGTTGTGTATGGATCGTCTTTTAAGGTCTTGGGCCCTTTTCCTTTAAGGAGGGTCTCCCTCTTCTCATCTGTTGCCAGCCTTCGTTTATGTCTTTTTCCTTGTTAAGATCTATAGGGTAGTTTCTCTGAAAGTGGCCACATTCATGAAACCCCCTGCATTTGAATGGCAACTGTTCGTAGTCGAGTTTTTGGTAATGCTGCCAATCTCCCACCTTTAGCTTGATTGCCTCTGGAAGGCCAACCTCTAGGTTTACTTCCACACAAATGATGGTGCAGGAATATTGATCCTTTAGATCTTCCCTATTGATTTAATGCCCGAGTCCATTTCTGATTGCTTGGAATGAAGAGGTGTTCCAACAATGGATTGGTAGATTTGGGAGTCTGATCCAAACCGAGATTTCCTTAGGTACTTCCAACTCTGGATCAAAGCTGGGGTTCTAGCGATTTAGATAGAGCCCTTGGGTTCCCATGAAAAAGGGCTCGTTTCTGAAGATCAGGTCTCGATCTGCTTCAGAGATTAATTCAAAGATAAAATATCCTCTTCCCACTGCATAGCATGTTACGTTGTTCTGGACTAGTGGACACTAGTTCCTTTGAATCTAGTTATCTGTGGTCCTGGTGGAGGGCTAGAGTCCCATAAAATATCCAACCAACCCATGCTCTAACAAGGACACTACTACTTGCATAGGATGGTCCGGGGGTAAGTTGATTTCCAAGATCAAATCAAGTCATTTGACAAATTTGGGAGGAGCAGGAGAGGGAGGCTTCTTCCTATGGGTGGCTAGAAGATTATGGAAAGATTCAGTGGTAGAGGGAGGGGCTCGAGGTTCCCCACCTCCGTGGGTGGCCATGGTTAGCCCAAGGTGGCTTCAGCTGGTAGCCACGATTAGGGCCAAAGAACCCAATCACCCAATCGTCATCCTTTGATACCTAGTTTAGTATGTTACTAAATAAAGTTGACATGAAATAAAAAAATTATGTTCATTTATTACATCACTCATGTAACGTATCGAGACACCCATGGGTTGGCCACACTACTTCAAATTGCACTTCAAGAACTGATTTTGAATTCCGATAACAATTAATTAATAAAGAGGCATGAAAGACACACATGAAATAATCAAGATTCATGCTACAACATAAAAGACATGCACAATATGTCATGCACAACAATAACTAGAAAGCATGCAAATTATATAATATGTATCTGATCATAAATAATAATTAATACACAACAAAAATAAATATACAAGAAGAGAAACACATGACATAGACAACTTATCTTTAATAAAACCAAGCACCAAATGACTACAAACCAATGACTTTCCACCCAACCTTAGACAGTGTTGTTCAAATTATCAACAATAGGTCACTCTTGAGCCAGGGCTCTGAATCCACAAGGATGGGTTCCAGAGAGACACTCAACTTCCCAAACCACTCAACACTCAAGCTATCACATGTTTCCAAATGAAAAACAATCCAAAGTACAACATCTCTCTTATTTCCAGCCTACACCACCCAAAGACAATGAACCCCCTTCACTACCACGTAGTCCCTCAAGCTATCAACTTCTTTCTATGGCTCCAATGCATCTAGTCAAGAATCTCCATGCTAGGACTCTCAGGATTCACAACTATGAATAAGGTTTAGCACATGCCAATGCATCTCAGGCATAGAGGAACCAATTCATGGATGAATTACACCAGTAATTAATACAACCAACAAAACAATGACTTCTCTCATCAACAATTCCTCCCCATGTCCCAACCAAGAACAAGAATGAATGAGGGATAATAAATGAGAAAAATGAATGAAGAGTGAACCACCAAACATCCCAAATATGGGTTTATACATATACTTGAAATCAAGAACCACATGGTTCTCCCCAAGAAGTTCATGTAACCTCTTTTCACAATTAAAACCAAAATGGGTAAATAAAATATAAGAAAAAGACTTAGCTCCTTTATCCCCCTCTCTCGTGGAATTGTATCCACCAATAACTTTTGTCCTTGTCCATATTATAGCCAATGATGTATTTTGTTATTAGCAATGATCAAAATATTACATTTCCTAGGCACTTTGACCACTTTTTAATTTTTTAGGCACTTTGGTCTTTCATCAAATAAACAAAATACATTATTTAATCTCGGGACTCGAAACTAGGTTATTACAACTCATATGCTTAATGCATTTGCAATATAATCATAATAATCATCATGAATACAGGTTAAGAAGGTTAACCTACAATATTGATACCAAAATTACTTTAACATGGTTTTATCCAAAAAGTTGTTAGGATATACGGCATACATTTACAATAATGTCACTTTTTGTGTAAAGTGGTCTATCCCACATTCATAATTGGAAACTATTTTCTTAGTGAACAATGATAAATAATGAGGTAACCTCCATTATAATAAAATCACCATATATTCATTGAGAATAGCATATGGTGTTATTGTTAGCTTATTTCTTTGGGCTCAATTATGTGACTCAACCTTATCTAGGTTTTCCTCATTTAGTGATCTAGCTCATTTTGTAATATGATATCAGAGTAAGAAAATATAGGAGTCTAAAGTTGTATCAAGAGTCTCGGGCCTTTGAAATGAAAGTTTTCCACTATTGTGACTTCAATAGTCTAATATCCATGGAGAGTCATATCTAAAGTCTTAGGCCTTTGAAAGACAAGGTTTCCACTCTTCTGACTTTTGCAGTTTGAGTTCCACTGAGTCTTTGTGAGCATAAATACCTAGGGACAACTATTGAGATAAACAATTGAGGGATTACTAGCATGACACATCAAATAGCCAAAAGGGTTTTAGGTCATTTGAAGCTAAGATCATTTCATAATATTTTGGAGTAGAATTAGTCTATTCTTACTTGTATTGACACCCATATTTGTAGATTTGAAAGAATTGGTTGTTGAAACTAAGATGACATTATAATTAAGAAATAATTGTAGAAAATCAACCAAAGACAAGGGGGAGATTTAATGTTACTATTGAAAGAAAATGGGTCACACTGTCTAGAATTATAGATTTCAAGCTAATGATGGTTCTCAAGGGAAATCTCAAAGACAAACCACATGTAGTGAATGTATCCATTATTGAATATCCATTGGATGGTGACTGTGGTGATTATCTTATTGAAGAAAGGACATTTTGTGCATTTTAACAATCTTTCACTTTGAAGTAAAGAATGGATCTAGTGTAGATACAACTCACCAAGGATGGTTGACTAGATAGTTCACGAGTTTGTGAATATTGGGAATTATAACCTTACAAGGGTCATGAGACAACTTGATGGAGCACTTTGGATGAAAATCAACATGGATACCAATAATTCAAGAGATTTGTAATTTGGGAGTTTGGGGAGGTGGAATATAATAAATTGAGAATTTAGCTCATGAGATACATCTTTACAAAGGTTAGGAGGTAGCTCAATGGAGCTCTACCTATTTCAAGAACTATTTTATAAATAAGAATCTTCTGAAGAATGCTTGGTTCTCATGTTTTAATTTTTAGTTAGTGTGTTTTATCTCTAGTTGACATGTTTTTTTTTCCAACACGATAAGCGTTAAGAGGGGGTGTTAGGATACAAGGCTTAATTTTTTAATGAATTCACTTTATGGCTTTAGGATATGCTAGTTTTCACTTTTTGGTGTAAAGTATCCTATCCCACATTCATAAGTCAAAATTATTTGCTCAGTGAATAATAATATATAAGGAGGTAAACTCCATTTTAATAAATGCACTTGTTATTCTTTAATAGTATCATATGGTGTTATTGTGAGTATATTTATTTGAGCTCAATTACATGACTTGAACCTATCTAGGATTTCCTCATTTAATGATCTAGCTCATTTTGTAATAAAAATTTATCTAACAAATAATCAATTTCCTCTTTATACTTACCCCCCCTCATCCCACCAACACACACATTCAATCACCCTAGAGGAACAAGTAACAAAATCATTGATTATATAGTGACTAAATCCATTGATAAGAGATGAGACAATAAATTCATAAAGTTGAGACATCCTTTAGTGAAATGGTGGGATGGGATGATAAGCTATGTTTGAAGCAAATCTTCCATTATTTAATGTAGTTGGTGGATTGGATGGAGGTTTATTTATTTTAATCATTCTTTCATTATATTGATACGTGACCCTAAAGGAGACCTACAATATATTAATTTCAACCCCTAGTGTATATTTGATCAAATTATATAAATACATAATGAAATGGTTATTTATTAGAAGTTTATAAGCCACATGAGATATGCTTGTAAATTTTATTATAATGGAATAAATATCTCATCATGGATAATTTTAAGGATGGAGATTTATTTTAAAATGTAGAAACCTTGGCGAATCTTACTAGGATTTATTTTAAAATGTAGAAACCTTGGATCATAACACTTGGTTTCATAGCATCGATCCTAGGGTTTTTCTTCTCCAAGAAAGTCATCTTATAATTTTCACCATGACATTTTTGATGGGATGGTTCAGAAAAAAAAAATGGAGTTTACTTAGAAGAAATATCAATGTACCTATGGTAAATATTTCATCTTCTAGGTCATTATACTTTCGAAATATTGTGTATGGAAGATAGGGTTTTTGACTCATCCTGAATTCAATTTTAAACTAGTCATCTTGGTATTTTCACTATAATTGTTTTTTCCAAAGAGGTTTCATAGAGTAAAACTTGGTGGAGATTGACGAAAAATCTCCTATTACAAGTGGTCCAAATTTCAGAATCATGTATTAACTATTGGACACATGGAATTATGTAGAAGTTTTCTCTCCATAAAAGTTCAAAAATCAACAAGGTTTGGGAAAATTATCGTAACTTTCACTTGGGACATCAAATTTTGGTTAGAAATGTGGCATTGTAGATAATATGTATCAGAGTACCAAAAGACAAAAGTTTATAATCAGAAGGGCCAAAATTTCAGAAATATATCAAAAGGAAGGTTGGCCAAGAGGACAAAGTCCAAATTAAGGGTTTGAAAGGTACGTAAATTACAATTGACATAACTTTTTATTGGAAGATTTGTTTGTGGTGATTCAAAATTTGTGATAAAAAGGAAAAAGAGGAGAATTATTATTTTATGACATGGATCCAAAGGATCCTCCAAGATTTACTTCACCAACTAAACCTTCGGAGAGCTCAACCATGACTCAAGATCAAATCCAAGAGATGTATCACCAGATGGAAAAGAAGATCACTGAAAATATGGAACAAATGAAAGAGAAGATCACTGAAAATAGGGAACATATGGAGAGGAAGATGAATGAAAATAAGAATGACATGAAAAAAAAGATGGATGAAAATAAGTAAGAGATGAAAAGAAATATGGAACAAATGGAACATAAGATGAATGCAAATATGAAAAGAAATATGAATGAAATGGAAAATTATATGTAGAAGAAGATGGATGAAAATAAGAATGACATGAAAAATAATATGGATGATAATAAAGAATAAATACAAAAATCTACAAAGGAATTGAAAATTTTCATGTCTTCCATGATATTTCATGCTCTGGATGAGAGACTACCTAAAGGAGATATCTAAATGCAAGGAACTCATGAAAATAAAGGTAGTATTGATGTTGAAAAACTTGATGATAATTCACAATTTTCAAGTGGATTTAACTCTAATAATGGATTTAATTATGGTGGGGGTCCTAAAGTCAACTTTCCAAAGATTGAATTAAAGAAGTTTGATGGAACAGAGGTCTTTTCCCATGTTAACCAAATAGAGAAATATTTTGAACTACAAAATATTATGGATGATAAGTGTAGATATTGAGAGAGGGGGTGAATCAGTATCAAGTACAATTTTAAAAAAATTTCAACTTATACTTAAACTAGATTATATATTCAATTATATCCAATGAGAAATGAACAATAGTAGAAGAGTTACACCAATACACCACAATACACGATGCACAATATATGAGAAATAATCAATAGTTACTATTCAAGGGAAGTAATGACTTCCAAGGGAAGCTACAACTTCGAAATATAAAGGCAGGGTAAATCTCCAAAAGGAAGATACAATCCTCCAATATCAAGAGAGGGTTGAAATCTCCATCATTGCCCCTTCCTTCCACCTAAGAATATATGAGAGATAATAAAACTTTACATTAAATTATCACCATCAACCAACCATCACATAGAACCTGATAATGTTTCATGAGACTTCTTCAACTTCTGCAATTATTCACTTCTTGGAATACCCTGATCCTGTAGATAATATTACTCAATGTATTCTCTGAAACTCCTCCAATTTTCACTCCTTGAATCCTACAGAAAAAGAGTTATAGAGAAAATGGTAGACCTTATTCAATTCCAGTTTATTCAGAAGAGAGAACTTGTACAAAATCCCTACACTAAATATTTAACATCCAATTCTAAAATTCATACATAGGAAACTAAAACCCATACTCTTTCCAATGCAATTGGTCTCACTTCATTTGGATTCTCTATGAATAAGTTATGGTTGTATTACCCGGAACACCTGTTTATCACTAACTTCAGGACTAGTCAAAAACCCTATCTTCCATAGTGTGTATCTCCAAAATTATAGCGAATAAAGCACTGAAATGTTTACCACATGTACCTAGATATGTCTTCTCAGTAGTATCTGAATTTCACCATCTGAATCATTCTAGAAACAAAGTTATAGCGAAAATGGGAAGATGACCTGTAAATAACATACCTTAGAACACATCACCAAGAGACTTCATCCTCCCTTGAAATTCGGCCTTCTTTACTTCAGATTTCCTCTGAAATTCGACTTATATATCCTTGTTCATTAAAAAAATTGTGTGTGTTAAAAAATGAATGTATAATGAGATGTATTTATACCCTTTATTTCACTTCCTTTTAACATTAGGGTCAACATGTAGTTTCTGCTTCAATTCACATTATCATCTTCAAAAATTCATTTCTCCTCAATAGTGAGGATCCACGTAGCATGCCACATACCATCAGAAGAAGCATGAATTATACTATACATCCATGGCTATTGTAATTGCATCTGTAATTTCCTTCATGTCTATCTACTTCGATCAACTATTGGGTCCAAAACCCAATTGCTAGGGTTGACATCAATGACTACAACCAATGACTAGGGTTGACATCAATGACAGCATGCAATCTTACAACAATAAGAAAATGATTCACATAACAACTTTAAACTTTGAAATAAAACCATATCAATGGTATCAATGGGTAGTTAAAATCAAGCCCCCTTTTTATCATTATACTTGGGGTTTGTTTACAAAAGACTTAGAAGAACAATATGGGAAAGTTTAGGAACATGAATACATCAGTCAATTGACAAGAATCAAGAGCTTAGGTGATATTGAAGATTATAATTCATGATTTCAATTATTGGCCACAAGGGTGGATGACATAAGTGATAAACAATTATTGGAAGATTACATGGGTGGATTGAAATAATACATTCATGATTCTTGAAAACATACCACAAGATCAAGAAGGATTTTTTCTGGGAAGGTCCTAAAATTGATGTTCAAAATTTTGTCTGAATTTTTGGTCTGCCAACATATGTTAGGGTCCTAACCTACACATAGGTAGAACAATATATTCAGATGTAATAAAGGTCAATATTAATAAGGCCTTTC
>JASDQU010094901.1:0-21839 GCA_032191745.1 Picea mariana | reverse complement strand
TATTTTATTTATGTCGGCTTTAGGCCATTAGTTGTAATTATACCTCCTAGTCTCCTATATATACCAAGGAGACATTTTCATTTTGAATCATCTGGTACTTGAACATTTAAGTGGGGTAAAAGGAGGTTGCCCCCTTGAAGAGGCTTATTATCTAAAATTATCTCTTTTTCAAGGCGTTGAGTACTTTTTCTGAGGTTTTTCTATGCTATATTGATATATGGTTCTTAACACAATAGTTCGAACAATAGAGACTATGCAAAAAAAAATTAGTCAAAGGAAAAACTAATATGAAGTCAACTAATAAAAAACTGACTCTCGTTGCTCAAAACTTTGGATATCTAAACATTTCAAAAAAAATAGTAAAAATTCAGAAAGACCGTAGATGATCAAAAACTTTGGATATGCTAACATATAAAACATTGGGAATAGTGAAGTTGGCAATAAGACCTCCAATCTGTTATCCAATCAGATCATATGACATATATGGTATTTTTTATTATATACAAATCAATGTTTTTATTTCTCTAGATCCAACAATAGATATTATGCAAAAAAAATTAGTCAAAGGACAAACTAATATGAAGTCAACGAATTATCAATCGCTATAGTCCCTCTACACCTTCAGCAGGGACTAATAAAGGAGGAATGTGATTTTTGAGCAAATTTTGTTGTCTTTATATTAGAAAACTGTGTTATTACTTATCCAAATTATAATTTGAAAAATAAGCTAAGTGTATTGTTGAACGAATTGACTTGAAAGAAATTTAACCTAATAAAATAGAGACATTAAAGTGCAAGTCCATGTGGGGATTCTTCTATCATTTGAATCTCTTATTAAGAGTCTCGTGACATATGTGCTCATTTAAATTCTACTCTTGAAAATTTTCTTCTATGATAGTCTCAATCTCCATCTTAGATTGACGCCAAATCAACTAGCTCGCATCCTTGGGTTTTAGAGTTGCAGAAGGATCGGTTGTGGATGGAGACTAGGATTCCTCCAATCGGATATTGAGAACATCATAAATTCTAATACTAGAGAAACAACCAAGTCCACCTTCAAGTTGAATTATAGAAATTTACTTCTCTGCACTTGCATGGAATGTTGCATTTCTCCTTTGATCTCTCGTAGCAATTTCAGTTGAATTACAGTCTCCACAACCTAGTCATCCATTTCTTGGATTTCTACTAAACATTTCCCTTCCCATTCCTCGTGTTAATGAAACCAAAAGATTATGAGCGTCTACAATACCATGCTTTCATATCTTTACACTTCTATTGAAATCAACTAGATCATCCATCCCCTCCATGTCTAAGAGCCATAACAAACTAATGGAGGAAAGGTTTCTAGGCCGCACCACTAATGTTTTCCATGGAAAGGATAATGCACTCCTTTATTGAGCTCCTAGGTGAATTGTTAATACATGCTCCCAAACTCACACCCCCATTGTAAATCCTAGGGGAAAGAAATGAGGGGGAACCTATAAAATCGGTCACCATAGAGAGTTGAGTCTCCACTTCAAGTGCCAATAAAACACATACAATGTTGAGAAAAACATTATACCCTTGAATAACTCGAGTGTTGATGAAGAGATTCATCAAGAAATGGGATGAGATATGAACCATAAATTTAATATGTCCCAATAGGGTTGTTTGATGAGACATGTGTGCATCACACTCATGGCAATGATAAATTTTGTTAATAATCAAGGGAGGGATGAGACATAGGATGACACCTTTGGTTTTAATTAGTCTTTCATTCATGCCCACCCCAAAGTTGGCTAAGCAATTTGCTTCACCATTATGGGTTGAATGAGTCTTAAAATAAAAGTGTTTGTTGATGTTTCTTGTTGGCAAATAAGTCTAGTTATTGTCATTGAGCCATCCACTACATTTGTATATATCACTCTTTTACCCTTAAGTGATTGTAGTCCTTTGAAGATAGCTAATACTTCTACCTCATTGTTTGTGATGGTTCCTAATATCCAAGCAAATCTTGCTTCCATGTTTCCTCGCAAATCATATATGATATGCCTACACCTACCACCATCTTATAATATTATAATAACATTAAATAAATATCTCCCATCATTAATGTGTATATAAAAATGTTTTAAAGAAATCTACCACACAAATAGACTTTGGTTTCCAACTCGTCCTTACATGATAAGAATGAAGCATTTGATTCAAATGTTTAAAACAACAACATAGGAATCTACCAACGCATAAAAAAAGGCACATTGACTTTGGTTTCTGACACTCGACCATTACATAATAAGAATCAAGTTTCCTATTAAACAAGAGGAGATGCAAAGGGAAGCAAGTCCTTTCTAGAGGAAATAGGTTTCTAGTCTAGTCCAGCATGTCAGTCCAACATGTCAGACGCCCAACTAGTCTAGTCCATCACGTTAGTCTAGCACGTCATACATCCAAATGATATGCTCACCTGCCTTTTTAATGGTCGTTGGATTGCAAAAATAAAATTGTAGCCTTGTAACCTTAACCCACAACATCCATTTTTTTACTTTATTATGAGATCCATAATAATATAGAGATTGAATTTATAATGTTTGTTAATGAGAGCCATGTGTTCTAGATCCAAATCTAGATGTAGAAGAACCTGCATAACTTTCAACAGCATCACCTAGACTATTAACACTAGCTCCATTATATACTTCTTTTGTTTTTGTTGTTTCTTCAGTCATTAACTTGTTAGTAGTGATCCAGTTGTTCATTCTATTGCAGTAGATCAAGAATAAGATTCACATGTTCACTTTGTTTACTAAGAGACCAACAAATCTACTTGGTCGATCGAATCTACTAGTTTGGTTTTATAGTCATCTCACCAACTCCTATCTTTTTACCCCTCTCTTTTGAAGTGGGGTATATTTTCTCTTAAGTATAGAAAACAAAATGTAAAATTACATCTCCAAATTTAGTTTATCTAACCACAAAAAGATGCTCCCTTTTTCCTTTATAAACTAGGAAGAAAGAGAAGTATATCAAATTTGGATGCATGGAAAACAATGCTTAAAATGGAAGAAACCCTAGTTCACCTAGATTCATGGATACCTAGCTTCTTATCATACTACCATGCTCAACGATTATGAAATTGGTAAACATTAACTAGCAGAGATTATAATTTTAAATAAAATGTTATCTTATGAGATTTT
Source organism: Picea mariana (assembly GCA_032191745.1). NCBI lineage: Eukaryota > Viridiplantae > Streptophyta > Pinopsida > Pinales > Pinaceae > Picea > Picea mariana. The sequence goes on along the minus strand of JASDQU010094901.1, from coordinate 18,669 downwards.
TCAAGAATATTTTTGTAGCATCCCCAGCCCCAAGCTGGGCCATGCCACACAAAATTTTCCTCTTTGATACCATTAATTAATTGAATTCCATGCATATGTACAGAATTGTGCAGTACTAACATCATACAATGCATGCATAAATATATAACAGATATACCATAATAGATTTAACATAAACATTCACACAACAAAATCCATAAAAAACATAGAAGACACTTATATTTTTTAACCCACCGACTGTCTATAGACCTCAGAAGTTCTTCCTATCCATAGAGTTTGCTTCTCATAAAATCTCAGTGGTAGGTGAACCTTGAGCTAAGGATAAAACTCCACCAGGGAAAATGCTTCCTAATCCATACTAAGGTCCAACCAAAACAATAAAACACAGACCAAGGTGCCAATTCCAACAACAATTCCTAGCTCACATCCTTTCATTCCCCACAGTCTCTACCACCCTAGGAAACATACCCCTTCTCTATTCAACAGTCCTTCGGATGTCCCACTTCCCTTCCAAGAATTCAACAATAGATTGGATAGGAAGTCTCAAATCCCTGTAGCACCCGAAACACAAGGCTGCACTAATAATTTATTGACCCACAAGATAGCACACATGGAAAATAATTCCCAACATTTCGCTCACCCAGAGAGAATGATCACTAGCTTGATAACCTTCTTCTTCTACCCAAACTACCAAGGAATTACTAGGCACATTTAACTGCAAAATATCTCCAAGTACAGGTACCAATGATGGATAGAAGGAAGGTACGAATGGAAAGAATGACTGTGATAATGATGAGAATAATTGGGAAAATAAACTAAGTTCCCACTTTATGTATGCATGTTCCCAACTTGACACTTGTCATGTTGGGAACTACATGGGCTCCACTTGGTGATATTCTCACCACCTTTAGGAACTTACGATAAAAATGTATCTCGTAATTTAGAATGTAGGAAATATATTATAATATTCCATTGGCTTAATCCCCCTTGGCTTAGCCACTCTTCCTAGACTCTTATCCCCCCTTTCCCTCTAGTGTATTTCTATCCCCCGATGCTCTTTTTGTCTGATTGGTCTACAACAGTGACATATTTTATTAAAATCATAGAGTGTGATTACATATTACAATGATAGGATCACTAGTCTTTTAGAATCTATGCTCTCTAGCCTAATAATCACACAGACACCATGGCATCAAAACATATCTACAATGGCACTTTGGCCCGAAATATCTTGTCTCACCAGCCTATAAATTATATGTACATTTACAACTGGGGTTCATCCTAGGGCTATTACATTCCCCTCCATATTATTTATGCACTAACCATAGTGCATTATATACACATGTATAATCCAAAAATATTCAAAAATCTTCAAAACGATGTGGGTACTCCTCCCACATGGTATCTCCATGCTCCCATGTTATATATTTGGGACTTTAATAGGTCCATTGGACCTTTACCAACCTGATTGATCGATTTTGGAGTAGCTTCAATTTTTTATCTAATATTTACATTGACTGAACTCAAAATTCTCCTTCTTTCTCCACTTGGATCACCATCCAATCATTTACATGATTAGCATCAAGCACATACTTTTTAATAAAATAAACATGGAATACATTATGAATTCATAGAGATGTAGGTAATGAAAGCATGTGTGCAATAGGACCAATCCTCTCTAGGATTTCAAATGGTTCGCAATAACATGCTACCAACTTTGAATGGTTCTCCAACTTCAGGGAACTTCTATTGGCCTTCAATTTTAAGAATGCATGGTCACCCACATTAAACTCTCTATGGGTTCTTCCTTTATCTACATAACTTTTCCGCCTGTCTTGTGCAAGCTCTAAATTCTACTTTATTTTTACCATCTCGTCTTCCATTTCCTTGATCTATTCTGGCCCAAACATTGCTATGTCTGTTGGGTTGTCTTAGCTCACTGACATGTTACAATTTCTACCATATAATTCCTCAAATGGGTTCATCTTTAAAGATGCATGATACCCATTATTATAAGAAAACTCAACTAAATGTAGATAATCTTCCCATTTTTATGGTTTATCTATCACATACATTCTTAGAATATTCTCAATCACCCAATTGACAATCTCTATTTTCCCATCTAACTTTGGATGATATGTTGTGCTAAAATTTAGATTTGTCCCAATTCGTTTAAATACTCCTTTCGAGAAATTTGATGTAAATTTGGGATCTCTATTGGAAATAATTTCCTTAGGCACACCATGAATCCTAGAAATTGATCTTGTGTATATATTTGAAATGTTAGTTCCTTGTGAGTTAGCTTCACTGGAATAAAATGAGCAAATTTAGTGAGCTTATCCACCACCACCGTGATGGAATCATGTTGTTTCATTGTTCTGGGAATCTTGGTGATGAAATTAATTGTCACTACTTTCCATTTCCATTATGGAATGGGAAATGGCTATATCAAACTAGTTGGATGTATTTTCTCATCCTTCACCTTCTAACATTATAAACATCTAGCAATATACTCATCCACCTCTTTCTTCATACCTAGCCAAAAATATTATCTTTTGACAACTGCAATGATTTTTTGGTAACCTAGGTGCTATTGGATAAATTGGTGAATGCAGACATAGACTAATCTCCCTAGATCCACCTGGATATAGAACAAAACAAGACAGGACATGACGCATTCCCTAGGTTTCTACCATTGAATTTATTACCAAAGAAGGAGTGCATGACATACCTTTATATATCACTTCCCTATATCTCTATTGTCCCTCCTTCACTTTGGTGTTCTTGTGAGATTAGATCTGCAATGACACAAACCAACCAAAGTGAAAGAAACAAATGTAAATTTAATGGAAACTTAAACATGTGATCAAGGACTCATGTAATAAAACACTAATAATTTTATGAGAAATAAGCATGTCGTTGTATCATATTAAGTAAAAGTGGAAGATACAACCAAAGTGCCTTGATGTTGCAAGTTCCCTTTCGATGGTCCTTTTTTCCAACACACACATACACTTTCTCCGATTTTTCATGAAGATAATCCACAAATATTGATGGACAAATGGAGGCCTCAAGCATCAATTGTATCAGGATTCTTCACACAGTCTTTAGCCTATTCTTTGCTCAATCTTGCTTGACCTTGCTTAACCTTTTCCATGAGAAATCCATTAGTATATAGGAGAAGATGAAGTGGTTACTAGGATGAGGATGATCCCACCAAATCAGAAAAGCCAGTAATATCACAACCATACATACACCACCTCACATTCTAGAAGATTCTCCTTCTAGAAACTTCTAGAAACTTCTACCTTTTCCTAGCTTCAATCACCACCGAAACCTGCCTATATAGAAGCATGCAAAAATCCCGTAGGCCAGGCATAGAGAATCCAACAGAAATCAAGGATTTCTGCACTGTGTACCACTGTCAGCCTGCGGCGTCATTTTAAAAATGTGCCTTGTAGGGGAATAACTCAACCATTTTTCTCATGTGAAAGATTGTTTTGGAAGCCTGAACACATGCCTATGGGGTCATCATAAGAGTGACAAAAATAATGTGTAACACTGGGTGCCCTTCATAAGGCACATTATGCATTTCTTTTAGCACCATATTTTACTTCTCCTAAGAATTAGGCACATAAACTCTTCCCCTCTACATGAGGATTCCATCCTTTCTCAACTCATAATCTTCAATTTTCTGCTGAAAATTACCTTGCTATAATTTTTCTCTTTTCTCCATCTAATGTTGATATGTTTTTGCAACTTCCAAAAATTTCTCTTTCAAATAAGATATGTACATGCTAATGGTTGTAGCATGCATCTCATGCACCCTCATGTTTAGTAAATCAAACACCTTTTTCTCCATGCCTTTGGTATGCTTTATATCAAAGTCATATTCACTAAGAAATTTCATCCATCTAGTTTTCCTGGCATTCAAATTTGATTGTCCAAACAAATATTTCATACTACTATGGTTTGTCCTCAGCTCAAATGTTTTTTCCATGATACAATGCATCCACATATTCAAGGCATGATTAACTATGGATTTCAATTCTAAATCATGAGTGTCATACTGTCTCTCATGCTCCTTCAACTTCCTTGACTCATAACATATCACATGCCCATTTTGACTAAGGACTCCACCAAGCCCTTCTTTGCATGCGTTAGTGCACACAATAAAATATTCATCTAGATTAGCAATTCTTAATATCAGTGCACTTTTCAATAATTTCTTCAAGTGTTGAAATCTATTTTCACATTCAAAGGTCTATTCAAATCTCACACCCTTATTTTGCAAAGAAGTGATTGCGTGTGTAATCTTTGGGAATCCTTCAATAAATATTCTATACTAACCTTCTAGTCCCATGAATGATCTCACCTTTGAGACATTACTTGGTACTAGCCATCCTTCAATGGATTTTATCTTCTTAGGATCTAAAATTATCCATTCACAATGCAACATCCCCAACCCCAAGATGGGCCATGCTACGTAAAATTTTCCTCTATGATACCATTAATTAATTAAATTCACTGCATATGCACATAATTATGCAGCACTAACAACATACAATGGATACATAAATATATAACAGATATGCCATACAATATTTAACATAAATATTCACACAGTAAACTCCATAAAACACATACAATACAATTATCTTTTTTGATTCTCTGACTGGATGCGTACCTGAAACATTCCTCTTAGCCATAGGCTCCACTACTCTCAAACTCTTAGCAACAGGTCACCCTGGAGTTGAGGCTAAAAATCCACTAGGGAAAAGGATTCCTAAGACATACTAAGGTCCAACTAGCAAAATAAAACATTTTCTAAGGTGCCAATTCCAACATCAGTTCCCAACTCACATCCTCTCATTCCCCACAATTTTTCCCACCCCAAGAAACATACCCCTTCTCTACTCAAGATTCCTTCGGTTGTCTCACTTCCCTTCCAAGGATTCAATAATAGACCATACAATAATTATCAGATCCCTGTAGCACCTGGAACACAAGGCTACACTAATAATTGCTTCATCCACTAGCCAGGACATACGGAAAACAATTCCCAATAGTTCTCTCACCCAGAGAGAAATCTCATAGGGTTGACAACCTACTTCTTCCACCCAAACCGCCAAAGAATTACTAGGCACATTCAACTTCAAAATATCTCCTAGTATAGGTACCAATGATGGATATCATGAAGTTACGAATGGAAATAATGCTTGTGAGAACGATGAGAATAATTGGGAAAATACACAAAGTTCCCACTTTATGGATGCATTACTTGTAAATTTGGGTCATTTTGTGATGACCATCTTGATTCTCTTGCAACGTTATTTCATGGATATTGCAACAAATCTTAGCCCCCCCAAACCTCACTTCACGTTCCGTGGCAAGTGCGATGAACCTAGGATATTGTCACAAGAGAGATGCCCCAAGGAGGTCGTCACAAGAGAGATGACCTACGGTGGTCATTGCAAGAGTGATGACCAGAGGAGGTCGTCGCAATGACGACAACATAGGGATATCATCGCTAGAGGGACAACCTAGGGCACTCATCGCAAGAGAGACGACCCGAGTATTTCTTGCGATGAACTATTCAAGGATAAGGTATCGTTGATGGTAACAATAGTTCATTGCAAGAGAGACAAAGCCTCGATAGTTGCGACAAACTATCAATACCATCAATGATCTTATTCGTTGCAAGAGAGACGACCAAATTAATTCTTGTGACAAACTATTCAAGGATAAGATATCGTCGACGGCAACGATGGTTCATCCCAAGAGAGAAGAAGCCTCGATAGTTGCAAAAAACTATCAATACTATCGACGATCTTATTCGTCGCAAGAGAGATGAAATATATCGATTTAAAAAAAATAATAATAAAGATTAAATCAAGAGAGTGACTTTGAGGGTTATCAGTTATATTATCTCCATAACATATGGGTCACTAGTAACTTGGTTCTAATTCCAACTTAAGTGATATGCTTCAAACTAGATATGTGGAAACAATATGTACGTATGAATAGTGATCAATGGTTATATGACATGGTCTTGTGATATGTTTTTCTCTTAATCTGTTTTCTAGATTGTAGTTGCACCAATTCCATTTGAGGTAGAGTGGAGGTGCCATTTCTGTATTGGGTCATCTAAAGGATCAAAATAGGGATATTACACATCAAATTTAGAATGGTGATTCCATTTCTGTATTGGGCCATAAAAGTGATATTAAAAATATTGAAGAAGGTATAGTCATTTTAAATAACAACTTCAGAACCCTATCTTCTTAAAGGATCTCCATTGAAAATTAAGCTAAATATTAAAATTCCTATTTATATTTTGAGTCTTCCCAAGAAAGATGTATTATGTAGAAAAATATAATGCTTGCAGTATAAAAGAATAGATAAAGATAGTAAGTCAAAATTTCCAAAGTTTTGAAAAATGATTTATATACCTTAATTTAAGGAATGGCACTAGAATATGGAGGATTTCACTCTATGGCCTCTAGATAATGTTGACTCCACTAATTTTGGCCATCATTTATTTTTAAAATGCATCATTGTTACAAAAATCTATAATTTAAATATGTTTTGGTTGGTTATCCTTGGGGATGTAGAGACTTTCACTAGGGAAATGATAAGGCTTAAAGGAACGTAAACATGATATAATGCATATGAACTATAAGACACATATGTATTATATCTTATAAGTGTTACATTATACATAAAAGAACAAAATGCAAAGGGATCTATCATTTGCTCATTTTAACATGTTTCTAGGAGAGAAAATATAAAGGAGAAAGGACACAGAGACATTTTGGAGAATGCCAACCAACCATCCCTCAATGACATGACCATCCAATCAGTCCTAAAATCATTTCATTGGATGAGAATTAGATAATAATTCCTAGTAAATAAGGATGGAGACAATTTCATTGTTGTGGAAAACATTATTGAGGTAGGGTTATTTCTTTTTATTTTTCCTAAAATCATTCACTTTCTTTTCTTATTGATATTAGAATGATGTTTTTTGTTTAATAAAAATATTATTTTTGTCATAAATAGTCATATTTGTTTGTTTCCAATTGAAAATACTCAAAACCAAGACCTTGAAACTACTAATTTTCAAAATCCTAACCGTCAAAACATGGATCCCAAAAATAAAATACAAAACCCTCCAATCTAAGAGGAAGAAAAGTAAACCCAAAATCCTAAATATCCTAACCCTTCTCAAGACTGGAATGCTGGGAAACTGGTAGAAATGAGAACTTTGAGAGGTCTAAGTGCTATGTTTAGAGAGGGATACCATTTCCATCACTTGCTTGGGAAAACCCCTGAATTTATGATTAACAATATTGTGAATTCCCAAGGATATTCATTCAAATGAGTTATTCTATTTGTATGAGTGTATTGAAAGATACCAAATTTTATTCTAACGTTTTCTATGTAGATTGATGGTGATTACATGCCAACATGTATCAATCTATTCATTTTGGATCCCAAACACGACTAACAAGTAATATTTGTTTCATATGTTTTATTGCGTCATTATTCAAATTTTGATTTTTAAGTATTTAAGTTATTTGATTGAATCTTGCACATCCACAAAAATGATCTACCATTTCATCAATTATAGTATCATCTACCATTGATGCAAATAACATTGTTGCAACTGATGTTCCCTCTACTACTATGGAAGAAGAATTGATTGTAGAGTAGGTTTTGATATCTAAGGTATAACTAACTCCCACTCTCAAACAACAAGTCATTCTAAATTACTTCTAATGTATTGTTTTCATATATGTTGGAAAACAATCATATGTAGGCTTATCAAACCTATATATCTTCTAGAGATAGTCAGTGAAAAGTTGAAAATCAACTGGGAGAGTTGACATAGTGGTTGACATAGTGTCCTTGTAATTATTACTATACATGCTTTGTAATCTCAATGGTGTAACCTTAGACACGATGGTTGTACTTCACCTATGTCCTCATATGAACACTTTTATAATGGGTTTCATTCATTCCATATTCCAGTACATGTAAGCTATTCACATAATCTTTACTATGATTGTTTACAAGTAAGTGGAATAGTACTATCACAACTAGTTAACAAAGGATGATATCAAGTAACAGAGTATACACATTATGTAAACAATAATACATATTCCATAATCAATCACACTCGATATACTAGTACTCTAAGTTGATACAATGGAGTTACTAGTACATATTCCATGTGCTTCTATTATTCCTTACTAGTCATTGATCTATCATGTTCATCTACTCGGAAATGGTATCTATATCTCATTCATTTCAAATAGTCTATTTCATAATTATGGTTATGCTTATACTATGATATCTAGGGGATTACTTATACACAACCACAAAAAAACCAAGTTGACGTATTAGATTAGTTGTTTGAATCATATGATATGATGAACTAAAGGGAATCGTATATGCTACATAGTTGGGTGTGGTTCATTAGATAGAATGAATGGTCCCATAGTGGCCAAAAAATGATGGTAATGTAAAAATAAATAAATAAAAGGAACCTTAAGAAGTCATAAAAATAAGAAAAAAGACAAGACATACATGATCTTTGATATTCTAATCTGTAGCATTGCATTGATACAACATCTAGAGCATCTGCAAATGCATGAAATGCATACTGTGATAAATAAAAACACAATTATATTTATTTTTTAGTAAAAACCAAAAAATACTTTTAAGAGATTTCAATAAATCCTAATAGAAATTAAAACCGACAAGATTGCAAATAGTAAACACCATTGATATTCTTTTTTGTAAAATCCATATGAGAGGAGACTAAATAGTGAAACACGCACACACACACACACATCTCATATGCGACGTCATGAATAATATCCTCTTGGTTTCGAGAATAATTTATTGGATCCATATGATCTTGGAGCAAACCTCCCTCGATCTAAAGGAGCAACAACGAAGTCAACATTGACTATGTAGTTGCTTCGTTGGATTGAGAGAGGTTTGCTCCAAGAATAAATGAATCCAATAATTTTTTATCTACCGAACATGGCCAACCACGTGAAGGTGGAAGCTCCTATGGCCCCTCCTCCCCCCCCTCACATCACTCTCAATTCCCCAATACCCAATCTATATTCTACTAAAAAATATGCATTAAAAAATTCAAAAGTGATAAAAAGTGATTCTAAAGCTATAAATGAGGTTTATCATTCAAAGGAATATGTCATGAAAAAGATTTTTTATAAATGAGATTTATCATTCAAAATATGTTCCAAATATACTAGCTATATAATGTACATCTATCTGTCTTATAAATTTATTATACATCATGAATTTCTTTTAGTCTGATTTTTTGTTTTCTAGTTCTTAAGTAATTCATCAATCTCCATGTCTTCGTTTACTGGGTGCTCTTCAACAACTGATGTTGTTTCAGTCCTTTCACGCCGAGCATCCCTGGTCTCGTACCCATGGCGTGGAGGCTGTTGTGAGGGGCCATCACCAATAAAAACAAAAAATGTTAAATTGATATGGCCATTTTTTAAATATCATTGAAGTAGTTCATTAATATTAAAAAAAAGCCTCCGCAATGTAATTATTTACTTGGTCCACTCATTGACATCGTTGGAGTGGCTACCCTGTTCCCATGATCTCCAGGTCAAGGAGGCTCAAATACGCCATTCTATTCCATTGAAATGACAATTTATAAGGACAAAACCATAAATCTATAAGTAATAAAAACTAGAAGTACAAAATTATTAAGTATATGATTAATATACAGCCATTTTATCGTTGCGGGCCTTAGTCACGGGAACATCTTGGGGTTGCACCCCACTGGGATGGGACTATTGGGGAGCACCATGATATTATGTCCATGTTGCACTATCAACACTCTGTTGTCCAGTACTAATGGTTTCTTTGATAGTGTTTCTCCCCTGATTAAAACAAAGTAAGACATTAAAGTTATGGAAGATATCAAACATTTACTTATTTTATAAGTAATTAAAGGTTAATGTGGATTGATTTTTATTCACCTTATCCTACAAACTGAATCTTGGGGTCTACCCCATGCTTTTCCTATGATCAACCACAACTTTATAGCCATACTTATAACCAAGTTGGAGGTCTTCCTCTATGGTTTCAGTTATGAAGTCATTGCCCTTCATTGCATAAGAGTATTTTTTTAATGTTTTTGGTTGCAATTACCTGAAATTTGTAAGGAGATACAAATAATATTCTTAAGATGTTTGGGTACTTACGATTCGTGATGGTAACCTCGAGTAGCCACCCTGGCCTAGCCTGTGTTGGCCATGTTTGAAAATCCTTGCTATGGTTTCCTTCGAAGTGTCAAGAAACCTATCATCAAAAGTTTCAAGTATCTTATATACCACACTTTTATTTAGATATGAATAAAATTAAAGGTATTGAAATCAAAATATTGTAATTTACCTTGGGGTACCATTGATTTTTTCTCTTGAATTTTTCAATATCTTTTCTTTTGCATCGTCAATGATCGCCTTCCACTCCTTCTATGGAATCGAGGAAGGATTCTCATACCTAGGGTTTACTGCCAAGTTTAATATTTAAACATCCTTTGTGTATTTTAAATATTCTCCTACTGCAGAGGTGACCTCTTTTTTATTGAATGTGTCTACTCTAAAAAGGACTTCGAGATAATCCATAAGTTCTTTTTTGAGGTTGGAATTATGGAAATTCTACCCCATGCACAAGGTTTCCCCAAAAATAAACAAGTCCTTGCTATCCATGTTCCTATAAAAATGTTCATTTCCTACACACAAAAAGATATGATCATTAATTTAAAAATATTAATCTAGATGATTTATGTATGAGATGGACAACATGAAATAGTTAAAATATGAAAAAATAAATGGGATTCTTATTTGTTTTAATGGAATTCTGTTATCATCGACCAAAAATGTGCATGGAAGGGTCCTCGTGTTGGTCACACGTATAGATCCAATAAATGAAATGATATCAATCACATCATCAGCCTCATCTATGCCACCATCTCTAGAGCCAAACCGTTGTGTGGATACATGGCGGTGTGTGTCATAGCTCCTATCTAAAGGTGTGGAATATGGAGAAGTAAACATTACTCTGTTGGACAACTGAGAGGGGGGGTGTGAATCAGTTGTTACTGTGCTTAAACAATATTCCCATTTTAAACTCTTTATAGAACACTCAATGATAATCACAATAATTCATGGACGTAAGCAGTAGAATATTCAACATCAATCACACACATGAAATATACAAAGACAGATATTTCCTGAGGAAACCCATAAAGGGAAAAACCTCTTCTTCTTGATATGATAAGTAATCTTTATTTTATATACATTATCATTCTTATGAGCTCCAACTCCTCTTGAGGCTACAACCTCTGTTTTACAAGCATCAACTTGCTAAGAGCACCAACTCTCTGGTTTCTCTAGCACCCACTAGAAGGAAGCACCAACTCCCTGAGTGTTCTAGCACCAACTAGATGGAAGCACCAACTTATAATCACATAGGCACAAACCTGTATAATAGAGAACAATATTTCTCCCTTGCACCACCCTACCACCCTGGTGTTTCTGGCTACAACTAGATGGAAGCTACAACTTCTTATTTTCAGACACCCACTTGAAACTTCTGAGGACAACAGTCCTCCCTAGAACCTCCCTACCACCCTGAGATATAAAACTTTACTTACTTGATCTGTCTCTGATATAGTTCATTATAGCTCCATGTCTCCTCTAGCTCCTTCAGCTTCTATTCTCTGCTCTCTTTCCTACAGCATGCAACATCTCTATTCAACTTCTCTTTTGCATTATATTCTCTATGCTACCTCTTTCGTACTATGCGCTATTCCTCCACATTCTCTTCCCTACGTCACTGTAATGCCCTCCAGGTTGTTCACTGCATCTCTACCTCCCAACTCCATAACTAACCAGCAGGCCCACTTCACTTCTCTATTCTGCATCTTTTTCTCACTTCGAGTCATCTGCCTGATCATCATCACAACTCTTCGTCATCTCTGGAGGTTACCTCCATGTGTTCATCATCAGTGGGAATTATACTTAGATTCCTTGGCTTCTTTGGTAGTCGAAACACTTCTTCTTCTTTGTCAGTTATAGTCAGTCGTCTTTGGCATCTTTGGTTTCTAAGCCCCTTCCTTCACGTGACCACCTACGGTGACCAAACGCCTAACCAACAGGCGCTTCCTGATTTCGGTCTAGTGAGCACTGACTCTATTTCACGATATGACCTTGGGATATGAAATTCATGTGACCATGCAATTGTGAGCTCATCCATAGGCGGTTTGAGGGAAACCCACTTTTCACCCCGCAATTCACTATGAGCCTCCACATGTCCTTTCTCCAAAAATGTGGTTTCGATTGTGGCCCGCTCAAGAAAAATTAAGACACGAGCATGTTTTGGCCCCGCAATGTGATGGAATCGTCAATCTCATGATCTTGACGGTGCTCCTTCGATCAATATCTCCAATCTACATTCCTTTCCTACCTTGTTTCCTCTTTCCACATGTGATCCTTAGTCTCATCGATCAGGTAACATGTGGCCCTCCAAACCAACGGACAAGATCGATTTCTCCTTTCAGGATTCAAGAGTTTCGATTCTTAAACTCATCTATCTCTTGGAGCATTTCACTCAGAGTCCACGATCCAACGATACGTGTCCCTTTTGGATCGACGCTCACAATCCCTTCGGGTATTCGTAACTTCCAACCTTTCAAATCTCCCAAATACAATATCGCTGAAGAGATCGAATGGTTCACATTTATATCTTTGAACCATATCAATGGTTATATTCGATCCTTACATCTATCCTTTATTTATTAATCTGACGGCCAAGACTTAATCATGTAATGAGATGGATGGCCACCATTTACTCCGTGACGTCGTCGATTATTCTTACGCTATCCTTCCACTATATTTTGATCAACGGTTGAGAATGCAACCGAATATCAAATCGACGATCGATATCTCCTACGGGTCTCCGGACTTCGGAGATTTCAAATCTCAAGACCCTTATTTCCTCCAGAGTGATGTCACTTACTTACATCTCTTGAAGACATGTCATGAGCCTAGTAGCTACCACATGTTACTCAGATTTGTGATTTGCACGTACCTGAAATGATGAATCAACTTGGCACTTGTCATTGTCTAAATCCACCATGTGTCCTTGCTGACAAAGTGTTGCTGACGTGGTTTGATGACCAACAACCCTGATCCAACGGTCCTCGTATGTCCTCCAAATATGATGGTCCTTATTCATTTTGGATTTCTGAGCTTCGGGTTTTTCCAGTCCCAAACTTTCCAGAGCATAACCTCCTCGTATATTTATATCCAAAGTGAATCATGTTCATTGATCAAGATATTGGATCAATGGCTCGATCTTTCTGCGATGCATCTCTTCTAGCTTATCTCGTCCTTCCACTTAGAATGATCCAACGACTAATGAAAATTCGCATTTTAGGAATTTCAAATCTCAAGCTCTCTAGAGTGTAACCTTCTCACATCCTTAGATCCAAAGTGAATCATGTTCATTGATCAAGATCTTAGATCGATGACTCTACATTTCTATGATGCAACTCTTCTGGATTATCCTGTGCTTCCACTTAGATTGATCCAATGGCTGACGGAAATTCACATTTCAGAAATTTCAAATCTTAATATCTCTAGAGTGTAACCTCCTCGTGTCTTTAGATCCAAAGTGAATCTTGTTTGTTGATCAGGATCTTAGATTTATGGATCGATCTTTCTACGATGAAAATATTCTATCTTATCCTATTCTTTCACTAAAATGTGATCCAATGGTCATGGGGACACTCAAAGCCAATCAACGATCGACGATGATTACAGAACCACAACTTCCGAGGGATTTAACTCGACACCCAAACTCCACAATTTGAATTTGTGCGTTTTTGGAGATTCAACCACAATTTTTGATCTTCAAAGATATAAGATCGGATGGTCCTAAATAATTGCGTGGTTGGAACTAGCACAATATTTAATTATCCTTTCAATATCCTCAATTCATCCCTGCTGTAGATTTGGCGATTGTGAATCCGACGGTCACGATTTAATCTATCTTAAACTCATTGTTTGTTGGACTAACTGTAGTCATAGATCTTTGAAGCTATGAGATATAATGATATATAAAGATTATGGGATTGCAACTAGCGAGTAGTTTAATTCATCTTTCTCTCCCTGCAATTCATCCTTTCCATTGATCTGGTTTGCAGATATGATGGTCTTGATTTGATCTGAGTTTTATTGCGCCATCTCTTATGAGATTTTGATCTTCTGGACACTATGCCTGTAATCATGCCATTGTCGTTGTTTTTCTTTCCATCAATGACAAGCACACTCTTTCCTGTAAATCATGCCAACAATCTCCCCCTTTGGCATTGATGGCAACCTTAAAAGGTTACGCTATTCTGCTTTGACCTCCAACTATAGCATCCAGACCACTCCTTTTCTCCCCCTTTGACATCAATGTCAATGAAAACATTCTCCCCTTGAGCTATTGCAGTACTTTGTAGAGGTATCAGATATTCAACCAACACATACTCCCCCTGACAGGATGGACTCTCTTAGGTTGATAATGGGGTCACACCCAACTTCTGGCGTAGATACTCAAACTGAGCTTTTGCAAGCGATTTAGTGAAGATATCAGCAATTTGATCTTTGGATGGAATATAATGAAAAGAAACAGCAATGTTGGTCACATGTTCCCTCAACAAGTGATACTTGATGGGTATATGCTTGGTCTTGGAGTGGAATACAGGGTTCTTTGACACATTATTTGCACTGGTATTATCACAATGAATTGGTATTGGTGCAATATATTTTACCTCCAAGTCTACAAGTGTATGAATCATCCACAATACTTGGGTACAACAAGTGGCAACTGCAATGTATTCAACTTCTGTAGTGGATAAAGAAATGGAACCTTACTTCTTTCTCAACCATGAAACAATGGAATCTCCTAAGAAGAATGCACCTCCACTCGTGCTTTTCCTTTCATTCACGCAGTTAGCCCAATCATCATCTGAATAGACTGATAGTTGAAAATTATGATTCCTAGGATACCATAGGCCATAGTCCATTGTTCCTTTCAAGTATCTGAATATTCTTTTGACAGCTAACAAATGACTATGTTTAGGTGTAGCCTGATACCTTCCTACCATTCCAACAACATGCATTATGTCTGGATGGGATGTTGTGATGTGCAATAGGCTACCTATCATAGACCTATATGAACTATGATCAACATCAAGTGAGCCATCATCCTTGCTTAACTTGCATCTAGTGACCATAGGTGTGTTCATAGGTGTGGAATCTTCCATTTGAAACCTTTTCAACATTTCTCTTGAGAAAGAAATAATCCTTCAAACCTCTGAGTAATTTGCAGACCAAGAAAAAATGACAGTTCCCCTATCATATACATTTCAAATTCAGACTGCATCATAGAAGCAAACCACTGTACCAATGAATCATTATTGCTTCCAAAGATGATGCATCTACATAGACCAACATAATGAGCAAATCATTATCCTCTGTTTTGATATATAGATTTCTATTAATTGTTCCTCTCTTGAACCCTTTGTCTTGAAGATACTTATCTAGTCTGTAATACCAGGCACGAGGAGCTTGTTTCAACCCATATAAGGATTTCTTCAGCTTGCAGACAAAGTCAGGGTTATCTGACAGTTGGAAACCCTCTGGTTGTTCCATATATACTTCTTCTTTTAGATATCCATTTAGAAAATCTGACTTGACATCCATTTGATAGAATTTAAACTGTTTATGAAAAGCATAGGCAAGAAACATTATGATAGCTTATAATCTTGCTACGGGCGCAAATGTTTCATCAAAATCCAGTACTTCTATTTGAGCATATCCTTTGGAGACCAATCTAGCCTTATTTCTTACAATATTTCATTCTTCTTATTTTGTAGACCCATTTTGATCCTATTACATTTTTATTTGCTGGCCTAGGAACGAGTTCCCAAGTGTCATTCTTATGAATCTGGTCTAGTTCCTCATTCATTGATTTTAACCAATTTATGTCTTTACTGGATTCATTAAAGTTCTTGGGTTCCACCATGGATATGAAGTCCATATGTGATTGCTCAGTGTATTTGATTATCCTTCTCCTGGTTTGTACACCTTTGTCTTTCTCACCAATTATCTAACTTTCAGGATGATTCTTTTGAGTAATTCTCGAGGAAGGATTTGATGCAGATTGTTGCCCTGACTCTTCTGGTCTGGGTGTCTCTTCTCCATCTGATTCTTGGACCCGTTCATCTTCAGTTTCAGCTGTGTCCTCTATAGTAGACTCAATATTTCTCACCTCTCTTACTGGAACTCCTTCATCAACCTTTAAATCAATGCAATCAACTAATTTATGCAATATTTTATTAAAGCGTCTATATCCTTTACTATTGGTAGAATATCCTAAGAAGATTCCTTCATCAGCCCTGTCATCATACTTGCCAAGGTTTTCATTCTTATTCTTTATGTATCACTTACTCCCAAAGACTTTGAAGTGTTTGATTGAAATAGGTCTTCCATACCACAATTCATAAGGTGTATTTTCACTATGTGGTCTGAGGTGGGATTTGTTAAGAATATGGACTGTTGTGTGTATTGCTTCTACCCAATAAGTTTGATCAATGTTCTTCTCATTCATCATTGACCTGGACATTTTATGAATTATTCTGTTTTTCCTCTCAACTACTCAATTTTGTTGTGGAGTTCCTGGGATTGTGTATTCTCTCTTGATCCCATGTTTATCATAGAATTCCTTGAAATCACTTGACATAAATTCTCCTCCTCTGTCTGATCTTAATGCATTTAACCTCTTGCCTGTTTGATTCTCAGTTAAAGTCTTAAATATTTTAAATTTCTTAAATGCTTCAAATTTTGTATTGAGAAAAGAAACCCAAGTAAGTCTGGAGTAATCATCAGTGTTCAACATAAAGTAGTTTTCCTTCACCCTGCCTTCTGTCTTGATGGTCCACATAAATCCATATGAACTAATTGGAGTGGTTTCTCTGTTGAAATAGAGCTCTTGGATTTAAACTGTGTCTTGGTTAGCTTTCCTACTTGGCAGGGTTTACACATAGAGTCTTGTGGCTTTGATATTCTTGGAAGATCTTTTAATTCCTCAAGATTTTTGAGCTTGATTAAGTGGTCAAAGTTTAGATTTCCAAGTCTCCTATGCCATAACCAGATTTCATCATGTTTTCTTAGATGACATTCTTCTTTATCTTCTTTCAGTACATATACATTATTTTCTGTCCTTATGCTTTTAGCCACCACTTGACCTGAGTTTACAGACTTTATTTTACAATCCTTGGAAGTGAACATCACTTCACATCCTCTGTCACACATTTAACTTACACTGAGAAAATTATGTTTCAGCCCATCTACAAGAAGAACATCATGGGCTTTTCCTTTACCATTGCCATCCCTTTACCCTTGATTTTACCTAGTTCATCATTTCCAAAGGTTACATTTCCTATTTTTCTTTTACTTATAGAAAAAAAATTATCCTTGTCTCTAGTCATGTGCTTGGAACATCCATTGTCTATATACCAGGGGTCCTTTTGTTTTTGAGCTGAAAGTACTAGACCACATTTTTCACTATCTTTATTTTTCCATGTGTTGGCATTTCTAATTAAAGGATTTATCCTTGGATCTACCTTGTACTTCTTCAAATGGAAGTTTGTAGCTTTGTGGCCGAAGTTATGACAATTATAACATTTGAGCTCATTGTTCAGTAGGTCAAAATGATTGGTGCTACATTTTCTATTCATTGGATGCTTTGTTCTGTGTTGTAAATATTGTTTATTTCTTTACCTCCTCAGTTTCATGTCTCTAAACATAGTTTGACAATTTGCAATCTTATGACCAGAATTAGAACAGTGGAAACAATAACCTTGGAACAAATTTTAGTACCTAAAGGATGGCCTTATTCTTGGCATTTGTTTCTCCATATTATGACCTCTTTGTTTTTTATTAGGGATCATCTTGTCTTTTTTATATTTTGGTGACATAGTACTCTCATGGTCTGATTGTCTGCTAACTTGGAACTTGATCATCTTTACTGGCTCTTTGCTTTCTGGCCATTTGTTGCTTGAAGCATTTACATAACCTAAACCAGTATTCAACAAATGATATCTATGTTTTCTCATAATTTCATTTATTTCTATGGTGGCTTTAATGCTTGGAATATTTTAGAGATACAATGTTTTAAACTTCTCCATCTCTTTTCTGGTTTTTACTACCTCTTCTTCCAAGGCTTCACATCTTGCCTTATTTTCTGATAGTTGTTGTTTCAGAATGTCCTCTATTTTCTTTGCCTCTTCTAATTCCACTTTTAGCAAGGAAAATTCTTCATCGGGTTCTTTATTGTCTTTCTCGAATTGTATCAGTAATTGTTTTTTCTTTTTCTTCTTAGATTTGAGTCTAGAAATTTCTGTTGATACTAAGAGGGGGGTGAATTAGTATCAAGTACAATTTAAAACCTTTTTAAACTTATAATTAAACCATTCAATTATATCCAATGAGAAATGAACAATTGTATAAGAGTTACACCAATACACCACAATACACCATGCACAATATATGAGAA
>JASDQU010094900.1:24050-34339 GCA_032191745.1 Picea mariana | reverse complement strand
TATTTGTGTGGCACTGCTAGCTATGGATTGTGCTACAAAGGAAGACCGGGATTGGATAGAGTGGTCGATATAAATGGCTTTGTGGATGCAAATTGGGCTAGAGATTTGGATCGTAGGAGATCTACAAGCGGGTATGTGTTTAACTTGTTTGGAGGAGCAATAAGTTGGATAAGCAAAAGACGGGCTGTAGTGGCACTTTCAACTACAGAATCTGAATACATGGTAGCCACTCATGCAAGTAAGGAAGCAGTATGGCTACAAAGATTGTGTTCAGGTATTGTATTGGTACAAGAAGCTGTAAGGATAGAGTGTGACAGTCAAAGTGCAATTTTCTTGGCAAAGAACCCCACTTATCATTCAAAGACAAAGCACATTGATGTTCAATATCACTTTGTGAGAGACATGATTGAAGAAAAGAAAGTATCACTGATGAAGGTGGACACTTTGAAGAATGTTTCAGATTCATTAACAAAATCTGTGAGCATTGAGAAGTTCTCTTGGTGTAGAGGATCCATGGGCATTGTTGCCCTAGATTGTTGACTACGTAACCCTGTACCCCCCTATGTGCAAAGAAAACAACAAGTGGGAGAATGTTGGGTATGTGTTATATTCTTTGCATGAGTAGTAGTGTTTGAGCGTCTGTGCCGGATGCACAGGGGGGTTAGAGGGGAGGCCGCTAGGCCCCCCCTCGAGGGGTGCAGGGAGGCGGATCCCCCCATGCGGGGGTTCAGGGGCAACACCCCCGAAAAAAAAATTTGCACCGGGATGACATATTTCTGGGACCACATGATATTTAGGTGGTTTTTCGGCACATGGTTTTTTTACGATGGTTTTCTATTTCCGGTTAAGGAATTAGGGTTTTGGATGCCGCTAGCTCCTATATGTATATTGTATTGTAAACAATGTAACACAATGTATGAATATAATATATGTTGGTTTTCTCGATTTGGGTTTCCAGGTGAAAAATCTATGTGTAATGTTTGTATTTTCCATTGTATCTTTTCTATTCTTTTCTAAATATCAGTTTGCAGTAGATATTGTACAAGGTTAGAATTTACATGCAACACCTACCCGAAGAAAGATGTTACAACAATAACATGAAAGAAAGAATTTGAAATCGAACTGGCTTATATATACGAGATGTATATGATTGTAAAGGGTTCACGGTATTATCATTCACTTCCATTTAGGTTATGTTATTGTAGTTAATGTCCATCTTGGAAAAAGAGTAGATAGAGTTCTGAAGAATGAGCTCGGATCTAGAAAATATTGTAACATAGTTATGATTTATTGTAATATCGAGAAAGAAAGGGGCCATGGATAGCCTTGTTTCACAGTAGTATAAATTTTTTGTTAGCTTTGGCACGACCAAGCATTGTCTGTATATGTTGAATTATATCTTAGAAACCATTGTGATGACAATATATGAAAGGACCTAAAATTTTGAAAATATTTTGTGTAATTCTATGTCTATATCTATGAATTTTCATTCTACTTTACTTCTGCATGCCTAATAAGATCAAGATGTTATAGATTGTTTGCAAATGATGTCACAACTTTGTTGTCTTTACTATCAGTTATGAATAAGTTCATATTTGTCACTTGTTAGTTCATCTTATGCAAGACTAGGTTGAATCTTGATGATTCTTGAGATCTACCTAAGTATTCTCCTTACCCTTTCCTAACTTCTTATCTTGGTTACATTTCAAGTTAGACTTCTTCTCTCCAGAGAAGACGAAAATTCTAGTGCTCTAGAATACTTGGTACCCTTTTTTTGGTAACCTAAGAAGGACCCTAGTCTGATTAATTCTGCGCAAACACTAAGGAATGCTCATAGAGGTCTAGGAGGATCCAGAATGCTCACAAAGTTCCCAGGGGATCCATAAATGCTCAAAAATCAATAATCTCAAATTATCCAGAAAATGGAATCATTGTGTAGATCACTTCATCAACTTTCCAATAGTGCAAACGACAAGTCAAATGAAGATCATATGATCATATGCAAAAGTTATAAGTGTTCAAAGTTTGGGTCAAAGTCAAAGGTCAAAGGGAAATAAGAGGTGACACATGTCATCACTGCAAGGTTGACACGTGGCATGTGTCCATATAGCAGGTGACATGGCACATGATTAGTTGGAAAGTGATGTGGCAGGTCATACTTTCAGGTGGTTCAGTTGCAGGTTGACAAGTGGTCCAATTGTTGAATGACACGGGGAATCTATGAGCCAATGAGAGGCCACCATGTGGCAACCTCCCATTGGACAATATTGGCATAGTTGTGTAAAAGTTATGGATTCGAAATGGTTCGAACCTATGACCTCCATAACCACCCAAAGTCTTAACACAAGCCCCATTAGCATCACACCACCGATATGGTTCTTAACCATATATGTCATAAATTGTATTTAAATTTATGTAATGGTTGTGTGGAGGGGAGAAAGGGGCTGAGGACTATCCCTAGCCCCTGGTCTGTATGTATTATCATATGACTATACCTAATCTCGCAAAGGGGATTAACAAATATCCATGGGAGTTTAAAACCATACGTATGTTATATAGTTATAACATATATTTATAACCACCATAAAAACTTTAACCATATGTCGACGAATATTCCCACGAGGAGAAGGTCATGGGGATTAAAACTCTGGACCTCTGCTATTTTAGTAGAAATTTTTAACCACTAGGCCAATGAACCCACATTTAGCGAGATTACATTATTTTTAGTTTTAGGTTACCAACTAATTCAGGAGGAGGTTGGAGGTCATTCCCTATATATTGGGCACAGATCCCAATATCTACACACATCCCTATGCACATATCTAATGATAGGGCTCAAATCTCGAGGTAGTATAGAAAATCCATGAATCACGAGATTGTATGGATGAATTGAAGCACGTGCATGTATAAGATAAGTTTTGTGTTGCATCGTAAAGCATGCCATGAGGTATAATGACAACACCTAGGCATGTTTATACTCATTTTCACAAGGATCATGAATTTCGGGTTTGTTTTGTAATTTGAAGTCATTTTTAAAAAGCTTTGCTCAATTTCCCATCAATGGTAGTTTAATGCATTGTTTTAAGTGCCAAAGAGCGTGAAATTGAGCTAGTTTGGGAATTTTTCCAACTTTATAGTCAAAATCCTCATAATTTCACAAGGATTATAATGGTGAAGTTATTTTCTTGTTTTAAGTAATGGAATTTAAGAGCATCTATTAAATTGGCATATGTGAGTCATTTTACATGTGATTTTTGGTATTTGAGATGGAGAAGGTAGTTTTTATTGGATTAAAGTGAACTTAAAGATGAAACAAAATTATGTGATTTGAGTTATTTCATTTTATGTTATGTCATCTCATTATCATTAAGCAATATAATCCTCAATTTATGATTTTTGGGTGAAAAGAACGGCATCAGAATTCTGCAGACCACCCCAATACAATCAGTAAATTATTCTGGATCAAGTTAGATATTGCATGTATATATGTGAAGAAATAAGTGGTGTCTAAGGGTTTTCATGTCAAGTGGTATCAGAGCTAGTTTTTGGCATGTGGTCCAAACTGTTGTTGTGATGAGATCCAAGAGTTCATTTTGTGAATATCTTGAATTCTCTTTTCAAGAAAACAAGATGAGTAAAGTTCTCATGAAATTGAGACTATAGAGGAACATTAATTGGCAAATCCATAGAAGGAATTCTAAGTTAAGAATGGAGTTTCAAGCTCTTGAGGAAGAGAATCAAAGGATGCAATATCAAATGTTATGTCATGAATATTTCCACATGAGTATTTTTCATGAACTAGAAATAAAGTTGCAGATAATGGCACCATCAATAAGTAAAGTTGGACAAGCAGAGAATGAGACGTCTCCACTACAAGAGAGACTATCTCCTTTCAATAACATGATCGAGAAAGAACACTCTTCATATTATTATTTGTCCCATCAATATGGAGAGTGCTCGAGGGTAGCTGAAGCAAACAAAACCTCAGGTGAAGAAATCCTAAATAAGAAATTGGCCTTACCTTCCAGTCCAAAGAAGAGTAACATGTGCAAATCATCTCCTGGGAAAGATGTGCATGCTGCAGGACAATGAATGAATAATTTTTCTATTGGTGAATGGTCTAATTATCCATGTGCTTCCCATGGAACTATAAACCATGATGTGGAGAAGTATTCAAGAAGACAATTTGTGCAAGTAAATCCCTCCAAGAAGAAGGCATATCATTTCTCAAGTCAGAGGAAAAGGAGGAATGATAAGAAGGGATCATGGAACAAGACACTCTGCTCTTATTGTGGTAAGAGTGAACACTAGATTGAGAAGTGTTGGATACTTGAACCTCATTTATGTCTGAAGCAAAACATAAAATATGTAAAGACACTTGTGATAAGACAAGAAACAACTTCATATGAAGTTAATGGTCTTACTAAAAAGCATGGGAAAGAATACTTCCTTATGGCTGGTCTTGGAAAAGTGATATACAAAGACATCGAAGAATGGTTTGTGGATAGTGGCTCATCTCACCACATGACTGAGATGAGATCAATATTTTTTACTTTCTCAAAATTCGACATAGATTGCTTTGTGGGATCTGGAACAAATACCAAACAAGCAATAAGAGGGTATGGATATTTAAGATTCCATCTTGAGTCATGAGGATTTATGGGAATCAAATGTATGTTGTATGTTCTAGGTTTAAAGGTAAACCTACTCTCAGTTGCAACATTTGATAATGAAATTTATGCAGTTGCATTCCAGAAAGTTCGAGTACTTGTATATTCAAGAGAAGCTACTCTAGACACAACAATAGTGCTTGGTATTTGCAAAGAGAGGTTATATAGGTTACTGGGAAGACTGATAGTTTGGTCCAATGGTTACTTGGATTCGACATCAAATTTTGCATCAAATTCAATGCCATATTTAGCATCAGTGTTGGAGGCATTGTCAGAGGTCGAAAGCTACGAGACTCCTCCCAATACACTAGGGAGAATGAGTCCATAAGTAAACCATATTTAATATTTTGTAAATGTGTATATTTTTAAATATAATATGCATATGTGTAAATATCCTAAGGTCTATTAGAAGTATTTTAATCCAATCGTTGTAAATTATAAGAGTAAGAGGGACTATGTAAATTTCTATATTGCCACCTTGTATGAGTGAGAGGAATTTTGTAAAGAGAGTTTATATATTTCCACCTTATATGTTGTAAAGAGTGAGAGGGATATTGTTAGATAGATTCCTATATAGTCACATTACACTTTGTTTTATAGTGAGAGGAATCTTGTAAGAGGGATTTCTGGATAGCCACCTATATACATATTTTTTTACAGTGAGAATAATCTCATTATGAAGATTTCTAAGCTTTTAGACAACAATATGGAAAAATGTATTTTATTTTAATCATCTAAAAGGATACATATGGATCAAATTGTCTTAGACAACATTATTGATTCTTAAGAACTAAAAGTGAAGTAACGGAAGGATGCATGCAATTGGAGCAAGTAGATCAAAGCGAAAAGAGCATCGAAGTAATGCAAAACCTTCTAGAGATGGTAAAGGAGAAGTAATCCTCTTTAGGAAATAAGAGAACATAAATATGCATTCTATAAGCATATTTAAATACTATTTCATGTTCGTGAAGATGTATACCTTGAACACAAGTAGTCAGGTACAGATGATAAGAGTACAATCAAAATTATTTTTCAAGGCAGAAGCGACAATGGACTGAGTATTCATTCAGGGAATTCTACATATACATGAATAGTACAAGCACATAGATTCCAAATGGGAAAGGCATAGATCAACATTTGACTTGGTTTCATATTAGATGAGATAGATTATCTTCCATAGAAGGAGATGGGAGTGGATGTTGAAATACAGGATATAGTTAATGCAGAGATTCAATGAACATGACTTTTGTTGTCAGGGAATCTATGAGCCAGAACCATAGTTATATATCATATTAGCTATAGTTCTAGAGGCTAGAGTCAGAGCTATATTTTAAATAAGAAGACATGAGTGCACTAATCTAATACCTAATATCGAAGACCCAAGATGAAGACTTAATTTCAAAAGAATTGGCAAGATGGAAGAGTCAATTATAATCACTAAGTTGTTGAGTATATATACTTTTGGAGGTCCAAAAGTTCTTCAGTGGAAAGGTGTGATCTAGGAGGATATAAGGAATTCTCACAGAGGTCCAGGAGGATCCAGAATGCTCACAGATGTCCCAGGGAATCCATAAATGCTCAAAATTTGACTGTCTCAAATTGTCTTGTCCTGAAAACGACATCATTGCATAGAGCTTGCTGTCATCTTTCCAACGACACAAACATAAAGTCAAATGAAATTGTATGCAAAAGTTATAAGCAGTCAAATTTTGGGTCAAAGTCAAAGGTCAAAGGGAAAAAAAAGGTGACATGTGTCACCACTACAAGGGTGACACATGGCACATGTCCATACATCAAATGACGTGACACGTGATTAGTTGGAAAGTGATGTGGTAGGTCATACCTCCAGATGGTTTAGTTGTAGGTTGACAAGTGGTCCAATTTTTGAATGACACATGGCATCTACAAGCCAATGAGAAGCTACCACATGGTGAGCTCCCATTGGCCAATATTGGCATAGTTGTGTAAAATTTATGGAGTTGGTGGGGGTCAAAACCATGACCTCCATAACCACCCAAAGTCTTAACAAAATCCCCATTACCATCACACCACCACTATGGTTCTTAACCATATATGTCATAAATTGTATTTAAATTTATGTAATGGTTGTGTGGAGGGGGGAAAGGGGTCAAGGACTAGCCTCAGCCCCTAGTGCGTATGTATTATCATATGAATATACCTAATAAAATGAATGGGCTTAACAAATATCTACAAGAGTTTAAAACCATACTATGTTATAAAGTTATAACATATGTTATTTATAAGATATAGTTATAACCACCATAAAATATTTAACAATATGTCAACGAATATTCCCACGAGGAGAAGGTCACAGGGAATAGAACCTTGGACCTCCACTATTTTAGCGGAAGGTTTTAACCACTAGGCCAATGAACCCACATTTAGCGAAATTCCACTATTTTTAGTTTTAAGTTTCCAACTAATTCGGGTGGAGGTTGGAGGTCGTGCCCTATATGTTGGGTACGGATCTAAAAACTTGCACACATCCCTATGCATAGATATCAAGACAGGGATTGAAACCTGAGGAAGTATGGATAGGGAAAAAATCCTAAGACTATATGTATGCATTGAAGTACATGCAAGTACAAGCTAAGTTTTGTGTTGCATCATAAAGCATTCCATGAGGTATAATGATGGAACCTAGGCATGTTTATACTCGTTTTTCACTATTTTTCACCAGGATCATGAATTTAAGGTATGTTTGTAATTTGAAGTCATTTTTAAAAGTATTTTTTCAATTTTCCATTAATGGGCATTTAATGCATTCTTTTATGTGCCAAAGAGCATGAAATTGGGCTAGTTCAGGGATTTTTCCGACTTTATAGTCAAAATTCTCATAATTTTGCAAGGATTGTAATGGTGAAGTTATTTTATTTTTTTGAGGAATGGAATTTAAGAGCATGTCTTAAATTGGCATATGTGAGTCATTTTACATATGATTTTTGGTTTTTGAGATGGAGAAGGAAGTTTTCATTGGATTAAAGGGAACTTAAAGATGAAACAAAAGTATGTGATTTGAGTTATTTTATTTTTTGTTGTGTCATCTCACTGTCATTAACCAAGATAATATTCAATTTATGAGTTTTGGGTGAAAATCACATCATCAAAATTATGCAAACCACCCCAATACGATTAGTAAATTATTATGGATCAAGTTAGATACTACATGTATATATGTGAATAAATAAGTGGTGTCTAAGGATTTTCGGATCAAAAAGTAAATCCTTAGACAAATCAATAAGGTGTGTTGTAGTTGAAAGAAAAATACAACAAGATGTTTTATCTCAACCAATTGTTCCTTGATGAAAGACTATATGAGAAATATGTTGTGTTATAACACCTCAGATTGGTAGGTGCATAGAGTGTAAGATTGACTTGGATGCATATTGTATCTGGAATATTTTCATAGAGAAATGGTGGGTACCATGGTTGGCTACCTAGGTGTCTCATTAGAAGGAAATGTGTCCATAGGATAGGCAATTTCTCAATCTTTATAGTGTGTTTGTCGTTATTCCCTAGAGTATAATAGGTTTCCAATCAAACTATGTTGTACCCGTGGTCAACTCAAAGGTATGACTAGCTTCCAACTGCTATGTTGTTTGAGATTTTAGTCTTATAAGTGAATGGAGGAGCATGAAAACCATGATTCAAAGATGGAAGCAAGTTTCAATAGTGAATAAACATTGGTTGGTTGTTATGGTAGTTAAATTGGTAGTGGAGATGCATCCTTCTCGTTGCGGAAGACAATTGTCAATTGTAGAGTTAATTATGAGCTGAAATGATTAGTTTGTAGCAAGGAAGACAATGATATTGTTCTAGATGTATCATAGAGTTCTTTTTGGATTTTGGTCTAAAGGATGCTGGTGACAAGTAATTGTGGCAGCAGTGTGTTGATGCCTAAAAAACGTGCAACATAAATTTCCTTCCTGCAAATAAGTTGCAATGCATTATTACTTATATATATATTAAATAATACTAGATAGGTGGGATCCCTTGATAAAAGAAATGATAGAAAGGGATCTTCTTATTTTCTCTCCTAATTACCTTGTAGAAAAGATTCATAGTTTCGAAGAATAAGAGTGGAAATCCTAACCTATTTGCATGTGCAACTAATGGATGATAAGGGTGCTAGCAATTTGATTTCAAAATAAAAGAAATGTTTATCAAACATATCAATCCACTCTTGCTACCCTTAGGTTTTGATATATTGTTTCAAATATTCAAAATACACCACTCATGGTCTATTTGCATGTATGGGAAAATACTTATTATGTTGGATATGATATAACACTAGCGAGGAATGTGGAACATATTATTTTGATGCTAAGTGTTAAATGGGATATTATGGTTATGGAGTTCGTATTAGAGGCTGATTCAAATTTTAATTTGTAAATGGAACTTTATGTTATATGCATTTAGATATGCGATGGCGATATTATATGATTGGAATAAGTATTTTTGGAAATTGGAAGAGCTCTATTTTTTGTTGTGGTTGATGGAATTAAATGAAAAATAATGGAAGAGACATTCATTCACTGCATGTCATTCTTACCCTACCTCAAAGCTACCACCTTCACTTCTCCTCACATTCATTTGCTACTCTATTTAGAAACGCCTGAATTGTTCTCAGTCATTGGCGAAAAAGTAGTTGTGCTCTTAAGCTTTCTGGTATTCTTCTCACATGTATGTTGGCTCTTATCTCTCCATTCATGATGGTCAGCTCTGCTCCAGATAAATTTATTATGTTGGATCTTGTATTTTGCATGCGGAATGTGTTTTTTTTCTGAATATTTTAATGGATTTACTGTGGGAATTTTGGCTGTATAACTCGCATGTTGAATTGGGTTTTTTCCTTTTGGCATTAAAATGTTTCAAACTGGAAATAGCATTTGACATTTTGTTATGTTTAAATTGTGTGGTTGTATGGGCCTAGAGCGAAGGTGATATTATTATGATATGGTTTTTTATAAGTAATTATGGGTGAAGGTGTTCATTTTTTCTCATTTTGTATGATTATTTCCGAGGGTTTCCTCTGTAAAAGAAAATATGCAGTTGGGTCTTGTGAATATTGTGTAGCACTCTCACCCTGGAAGATGTGCAGTCTTATTTATTTTACCACAACCTAGATTTTATGGGTGGTTTGTGTGCTTTATCATGTTTTCTGTTGAAGGAAAAGAATTGGGTTTTGTTTTTCTCGCAACCCACATTTCAAACCCTACGCCTATATGCTTGCTCCAGGCCTCTTCTCTTCTTCCAATACGTAGGTGAATCAATAAAAGAAACATCATTTTCAAAGTTTTGTTGAATTATTGGACCCACAGTCGATTTCGTGATTATTGTGTTGTATCCTTACTGCATATCGACACTTTCGAAGTCTCGTAGTCATTTCGTGTTTTCCTTGCCACTGTTTTTAAAAAGGTGATGAAGCTCTGTGTATTTTATTACAATCACTCTGGGAATTAATTATTTGTCTTTTCTTGCATCCATGCCTTGAGTCCTGTGCCTATTTTCCATTCCTAAACCTCGTTTTCCCATCCGAAAATGTGGACACACGAATACTTAGACCTAGTTTCAAAGTCTTGTCCAAATATTCAACAC
>JASDQU010094899.1:28054-42914 GCA_032191745.1 Picea mariana | reverse complement strand
GTTAGAGTAACAAGTGATTCAGGACTGACTCAGGGATGGCCGATGCAATAGAAGGCTTAAATACTGCAGAAATGGCCGATGCAATAGAAGGCTTTTCGGGTTGAATTTCTCTTTGAACATATTGATGACACGACAACTGTCTTGGAAATAATGACTCAACAACAAGGATCACAGACAATTTTGTAATCTTATAGGAGTATGATCAAGAGACAAGTGGATTTTCCAACCTAGACACAAGGTGAGTGAAAGGGTGTCATGTTCAAAAGCGACTCTTCCATGGAATACAGGTTTAGACATATTTATTTCCCAAATTTTCCCCCCACCATCTCTGGCGAGTACCTCTTTATTTTTACACAAGCTTGAGGAGGATAACATATGCTTGCAATGTAAGATCATCCTTCAGACGAGTCCCTCGGAGTATGTTTAACGAACCCTAGGAAGGAGTGGTTCAGTCCCTGTTTGTTTTACGAGTCCAAAGAAAGAAACCTCATGGGTTTTTCATGTTTAGAGAGTTTGAAAAACACTTAAATAAAATTGCGGTCCCATATGGGCCTTTCAATGTTTGTTTTATGAGTCCAAAGAAAGAAAACTCAGGGTTTTTTCATGTTTTGAGAGTCTGAAAAACACTTAAAGAGAACTCTCCCAGTTCCTTTTTCATAAATTAGTTCGATGAGACTGAAAAAGTGATAAACTATCGCTCACCGAACGTTTTCTTCAAATACTTTTACGAGCGTGAAAAGAAAAAGATCGCTCAACAATCTTTTCATGTTTAGAGAGTCTGAAAATAACTTAAAGGGAACTCCAGGGGGTTCCTTTTTCGTATAACCTTTACGAGTCTGAAAAAGTGATAAAATTATACTCGGTGACATTCTCATTGATTTATGAGCACGATAAAGAAAAAAGACTAAGCTCGATAACTTATTCTCATGTATTTATGAGCATGAGAAAGAACAAAGACTAAGATCGAGATTTTTTTCATTTTTATGCAAGCTTTAAAACAAAATAAAACTATGCTTGGACTTGGTTTCATTTTTTACGCAAGCTTGAACCAGAGGAAACTATGCTTGAACCTGGTTTCATTTTTTACACAAGCTTGAACCAGAGGAAACTATGCTTGAGGTAAGTGGTTTCATTTTTACACAAGGTTGAACCATATAAAACTATGCTTGCGACTTCCCAACGCATAACATAGGGATGGTTGGTACTTATCCCCTAGCTTAAGAAGGTAGCAGTTTAACTTCAACATGAAGTCCATAGGCCGAAGCCAAATTCCCCCCAAGCTCCGTTTCATCCAACTGTAAAGGAGAGTGAAAGGAAGCTTCAAATACTATATGAAGGACTTGACTCAAACAGAGAGGGTGAAGACTATTTCATTTTTTAACAAGCTTGGCACAGAAACAAGAACTATGCTCGTAACCTCTGTTTCATTTTTTAATGAGGTTGCCAAAGAGACGAAAAAACTATGCTTGTAAGAGGTTTCATTTTTTAATGATCTTGAAATCAGAAAACCATGCTCAAAGACCTCTGTTTCATTTTTTTATGAGGTTGCCTCAGAGATGCAAAAACTATCCTCATAATCTCTCTTCTTGATCATGGATTCAAAGAGGACAATGATCCAGAATGACACCATGTCAAGGGACAAAACTCGGTCATGGCTTCCAAGAGGTCTTCACTGGAAGGAAGAAACAAACTCTAGAAGGACACCATGTCACGGGTCGTGATAGGAGTAAAGAGATCAGGCTCTAATAACCCTATTGAAGAGATCACCATGTCAACTATTGGATCTAAGTCATCAGAAGTTGAAGTCATGGGAGACAATGCCACATAATTGACATGTGGCAGGGGCGATACTGTCTTCATATAAGAACCATTTAGGGAGGCAATCCAGGTGGGGTCAATGAATGAAAGTTGATCAATAGTCACAACTCTTCCATCGTGAGGGAAAGATATCACACGAAAAAAAGTAGACACAATAGCTTTCATGGCATAGACATAATCCTGCCCAAGGAGTAAAGCGAAATCCAATGGGTCTTGGACTACCCTGACATCAATAAAGACAGTTTTCCTTCCCAAAGTTACAGGAAACTGAGGCAGGGTCCCTAAAGGTTGACTGGTTCTTCTGTTAAAAGCTAACAGATTCTGCGTAACCAACACAAGTGGAGGACAACCCAAAGCTTGCCAAGCAAAAGAGGAAAAAATACTAACGGATGCACCTTCGTCTATCAGTGTCTGAGGAACCTCTCGACCATAAACCTGTACTGTAATATGGAAAAGAATGTGAGAGGGAAGACGAGGTCTTGTTAGCACACCCCAATCAAAATGGATGGCCTCATAACTTGGAGGGGGTTCAATGGGAGAAGGAGGAATATCCCCTGGCATGGTAGATTCTGTATCAACGAGAAAAAGATGGGCAGTATCAGGTTTATTCTCTAGCCGGAGAGTAGGATCGACTGATGGAGAGATCAGACCGACCACTTGGGTTTCATTATCCAAGGGGAGAATGGGGTCGACAGGTGGAAATGGATCGACTGCTTGGGTTTCACTCTCTAACGGGAGAGTGGGATCGACCGAGGATGGGATCAGATCAACCACTTTGTTAACACTCTCTAAAGGGAGAGTGGGATCGATCGAGGATGGGATCGGATCAACTACTTTTTCAACTGGTTCAATTAACGACGTTACCAGATTGACCACTTGATTAACCGGATTGACCGACAGGGGAACCAGATTGATCATTCCATCAACTAGAGGTGGGTTGAGAGAAATCTTATGATAAGCAGCTGGAAGTTGAGGTTGTGGAACAGTCATGTCTTCCAGTAATTTCAAGGCTTTGTCCATACGAGGGAAAATATGAGTTAGATGATTCCCTTTGCATAACATACACCGGAACTTGGCTCTACTTTTCTTCTTCCCAAATATATCATGACTAGTCGACGGGAAGTCATCAGCATGTTGTTCAGAGGCTAACGACATGGGTTGGCGAGGATGTGTAGACCATGCTTCTATAACCTTGGATATACCAAGGCAATCCTTAAGAAGATGACTACCCTTACAAAGCCTGCAAGGGTACTTGGGCTTACAGGTTGTTGGGGTGATCTTGACATCATCAACACTCCCATCATGATTAACAATAACTGGTTGTTTTCCAACATGTTTGAGAGTGGTTGGAAGCTTTCCCACCCGATTATGAGGAGGAAAAAGTTTGGTAATTTAAGACCAAAAAATGCCAAGAATCATGCAATTTCGCTACTTCAAATGCAAGGATGCCCCCAATCTAATATAAAGCAAGAAATTAAATCTTTTGGTTTCAAAAATTTCACTAAAAGTAATAATGAACTTTTTTAAAACAAATAAACCCAAACTAAAAGTTTTCTTTTAAAGCGAACTCTTCAAAAGAAATTTGATCTTTCCCTAAACAATTCTAAAGAAAACACATGCTTTGTAATTGAAAGACACTCAAAGCAAGAGACTAATCCTTGAAAACCAAACAAAGCAAAGATGGCTAAAAGCAACTCAAATAATGTCAAGCAGATTGTAAACATATCAATATAGGCTCCAAAAGTTCAATCCAGCTGATCAAAGAAAAACTGGGCATCAAAAGACAGGAAGACCTAATCCAAAACTTTTACAAATGAGTTCGCAGCCTGGTAGTGGGGTACAGTGTGAGAATTAGGGATTGTCGCAGTCTAGATACAGGCAATGTGTGAGAAGGTCGCATTGAACTGAACAGTAGGGTGTGAACATCAATGATTCTTGCAGGCCAAAGAGAGGTATAGTGCGAGATGGTTTGTAATCAAGAAAAAATTGGAAAAATGACAACAATTTTTAGTGAACATTCAGATCCAGAGAGTCTGGATTGATCTCCCACAGACTCAGAGACCATAAATCAAGCAATCAAAGCAAGGGAAACTAGACTAACTAGGAAACAATCCATTCCCCGACGAAGTTGCCATTTTTTTTATTGGATAATTCTGTAGGTGTGGACACTAACAGATCTCCATAGATCCACCTAGATCTAGAAAAAAACACACCAGAACATGATGCTTTCCTTAAGTTTTAAATATTGAATTTACTAACTAAAGAGGGATGGGTGACATACCATTTAAATGTTGCTTCCTCTCACCATCACCATCCTAGCTCCGTTCCAACGCTCATACAATGATGAAACTGCAAAAGAACACAACCATCCAAAGTGATAGAAATAGCATAAACTCAATATAAACCTATGTATGTGATCAAGAAATCATACAATAAAACACAACAAGATTTATAGGAAAGAATCATATTACTGTATCATATTAACTGCGAAAGAGATATTACAACCATGGCCTTGATTTCGTAAGGTCCCTTCCAACTGTCTTTCGTTCCCCACACACTTCTTGCTCCAAGGATTCTGAGACCATGGATCTGATAGCTACTCACAATCTATCTTGACAAAGCAAATCTGAAAGCCACTCTAACCAAGCTAACAATCCCAAGCCAAAAACAACTTAGACCTTCTCCATGAGAGCTCCTCTCCTTTTATAAGTTGAAGAGGATAAGGTGAGGAGGTTAGGATGATCCCACTAAATCATGAAAGCGAGTAAGATCCAAACCATTCAGATTCCACCTCACCATGGAAGTTTCTCCTTCTAGAAGATTCGAGAAAACACTCGTTTTTCCCATGTGTAAGCATTCTCGCACCCTACCTATAGAGAATATTGTGAAATCCTCATGACCTACATATGATGCAGCCTACGAGAATCAGGCATTCTCACACCCTAGCTATAATGCGGCCTGTAAACTTCCTTTTTTATAGGTTTTTTACAAATGAAAATGCAACTTCTTTTCTCAAGAAAAGTTCTTCTCCCTTCTTTAGGAACTCATGCCATTGACCCCTCTGAAGGAAACATATATGTTTACATCATTAATGTTCATAGGGATGAAGAAAATAAAGTGTAACAAAGAGCCCCCCAAAGTATGAAGTTAGAACAAAGTGATAGCTGAAATACTTTGTCGAGTGTGTGTAGGGAACAAGGAATAGTTGGTCGGAAACTTGCCAACAAACAAGGAAATACAGTACAATAATATATCATCACTGAGGTAGGAATTCCCATACTCAGAATAAAAATGACTCAGAGCATAAATGATGACATGTGAAGATCGATGTCAAGTAAGACAGGTCATGGCCACCAAACATACATTGTGGATCCACACCATTATGGCTCAAATCTGAACATAGCCACCAAAAATACACTGTGGATCTATGTGTTAAAGACTCAAATTTGAACATAGCCATGATACATACAATGTGGATCTACACAACAGTACAAACTGAATATACTCCAACACAACCTGGATCTGTCAAAAAATATCCAGGGTCTTCATTTCCACCACTCTATAGTCTGAATCTAACCATGTGAATACATGTGTTGAAGTCGAACATGGTAGAAACCACTTGATTACCGGTCGTTAGTGAATATCATTAAAAAGTGCGAGAGAAATCACCATTAATGTCAATGTCTCCCAAGGTACTCTAGTACAATCCAACG
This sequence comes from Picea mariana, assembly GCA_032191745.1. Lineage (NCBI taxonomy): Eukaryota > Viridiplantae > Streptophyta > Pinopsida > Pinales > Pinaceae > Picea > Picea mariana. The sequence goes on along the minus strand of JASDQU010094899.1, from coordinate 37,383 downwards.
AATGTGAATCGATGAGCTAAGGTCGAACATTCGACAAAATCTCTTGAACAAGGGTCGATAATGAAAATCCACTATTGAAAGCGAGGAAACCTGCCATTGAGGCATGAAAGTACCAAGGTACCAATTGGTTTCTAAGTCTTATTCCTGGATAATGAGTTGAAGTCGATAGAAAAAGACTCGTCAGAGGAGGGCCTTAATGTATCCCACATCAATGACATGAAACAAGAAACAAGATTTGATGTAGGTCAGAGTAACAAGTGATTCAGGTTTGACTCAGGGATGGCCAACACAATAGAAGGATTAAATATTGCAGAAATGGCCGACACAATAGAAGGCTTTCCAGGTTGAATTTCTCTTTGAACATATTGATGACACAACAACTGTCTTGGAAATACTGACTCAACAACAAGGATCACAGACAATTTTGAAATATTATAGGAGTATGATTAGGAGACAAGTGGATTGTCCAACCTAGACACAAGGCGAGTGCAAGGGTGTTATGTTCAAAAGCGACTCTTCCATGGAATACCGATTTAGACATATTTCTTTCCCAATTTTTTCCCCCACCATCTCTGACGAGTACCTCTTTATTTTTACACAATCTTGAGTAGGATAGAATATGCTTGTAATGTAAGCTCATCCTTTGGATGAGTCCCTCGGAGTATGTTTAATGAACCCTAGGAAGGAGTGGTTCGGTCCCATATAGGCCTTTTGATGTTTGTTTTATGAGTCCAAAGAAAGAAAACTCATGGGTTTTTCATGTTTAGAGAGTCTGAAAAACACTTAAAGAAAACTCCGGTCCCATATGGGCATTTCAATATTTGTTTTATGATTCCAAAGAAAGAAAACTCAGGGGTTTTTCATGTTTTCAGAGTTTGAAAAAAAATTAAAGAGAAATCTCCCAGTTCCTTTTTCGTAAATTAGTTCAATGAGACCAAAAAAATGATAAACTATCGCTCAGCGAACGTTTTCTTCAAATACTTTTATGAGCATGAAAAGAACAAGATCACTTGGAAATCTTTTCATGTTTAGAGAATCTAAAAAGAGCTTAAAGGGAACTCCAGAGGGTTCCTTTTTCGTATAACCTTTACGAGTCCAAAAAAGTGATAAAATTATACTCGGTTACATTCTCATTAATTTATGAGCACGAGAAAGAACAAAGACTAAGATCGGTAACTTATTCTCATGTATTTACGAGCATGAGAAAGAAAACAGACTAAGCTCGGGATTGTTTTCATTTTTACGCAAGCTTTAAAACAAAACAAAAGTATGCTTGGACTTTGTTTCATTTTTTACGCAAGCTTGAACTAGAGGAAACTATGCTTGAACCTGGTTTCATTTTTTACGAAAGATTGAACTAGAGGAAACTATGCTTGAGGTAAGTGGTTTCATTTTTACACAAGCTTGAACCATAGAAAACTATGCTTGCAACTTCCCAACGCATAACACAGAGATGGTTGGTACTTATCCCCCAGCTTAAGAAGCTAGCAGTTTAACTTCATCATGAAGTCTAGAGGCCGAAGCCAAATGCCCCCCAAGCTTCGTTTCATCCAACTGTAAAGGAGAATGAAAGGAAGCTTCAAATACTAGATGAAGGACTTGACTCAAACAGAGAGGGGGAAGACTATTTCATTTTTTAATGAGCTTGGAACAGAAACAAGAACTATGCTCGTAACCTCTGTTTCATTTTTTAACGAGGTTGCCACAGAGATGAAAAAACTATCCTCCTAAGTGGTTTCATTTTTTAATGAGCTTGAAGTCAGAAAACCATGCTCAAAGACCTCTATTTCATTTTTTAACGAGGTTGCCTCAGAGATGCAAAAACTATCCTCAGAATCTCTCTTCTTGATCATGTATTCCAAGAGGAAAATGCTCCAGAATGACACCATGTCAAGGGACAAAACTCAGTCATGGCTTCCAAGAGGTCTTCACTCGAAGGAAGAAACACACTCTAGAAGGACACCATGTCAAGGGTCATGACAGGAGTAAAGAGATCAGGCTGTAATAACCCTATCGAAGAGATCACCGTGTCAACTATTAGATCTAAGTCATCAGAAGTTGAAGTCATGGGAGACAACGCCACATAGTTAACATGTGGCAAGGGAAATACTGTCTTCATATAAGAACCATTTAGGGAGGCAATCTAGGCGGGGTCAATGAATGAAAGTTGATCAACAATCACAACTCTTCCATCGTGAGGGAAATATATCACACGAAAAAAAGTAGACACAATGGCTTTCATGGCATAGACATAATCCCGCCCAAGGAGTAAAGAGAAATCCAAGGGGTCTTCAACTACCATGATGTCAATAAAGAGAGTTTTCCTTCCCAAAGTTACAGAAAACTGAGGAAGGGTCCCTAAAGGTTGACTAGATCTTCTGTTAAAAGCTAACAAATTCTGTGTAACTGGCGCAATTGGAGGAAACTCCAAAGCATGCCAAGCAAAAGAGGACAAAATACTAACGGATGCACCTTCATCTATCAGTGTCTGAGGAAAGTCTCGACCACAAACCTGTACTGTAATCTAGAAAGGAATGTGAGAGGGAAGATGAGGTCCTGTTAGCACACCCCAATCAAAATGGATGGCCTCATAACTTGGAGGGGGTTCCATGGGAGAAGGAGGAATAGCCCCTGGCATGGTAGATTCTGTATCAATGAGAAAAATATGGGCAGTATCAGGTTTAATCTCTAGCGAGAGAGTAGGATCGACCGATGGAGAGATCAAATTGACCACTTGGGTTTCATTCTCGAAGGGGAGAATGGGGTTGACAGGTGGAAACAGATTGACCGCTTGGGTTTCACTCTCTAACGGGAGAGTGGGATTGATCGAGGATGGGATCGAATCAACAACTTTGTTAACACTCTCTAAAGGGAGAGTGGGATCGACTAAGGATGGGATCGGATCGACTACTTTGTCAACTGGTTCAATTAAGGACATGACCATATTGACCACTTGATCAACCAAACTAACCGACAGGGGAACCAGATTGATCATTCCATCAACTACAGGTGGGTTGAGAGAAAGCTTGCGATAAGCAGCTGGAAGTTGAGGCTATGGAATAGTCATGTCTTCCAGTAATTTCGAGGCTTTGTCCATACGATGGAAAAGATGAGTTAGATGACACCCTTTGCATAACATACACAAGAAGTTGGCTCTACTTTTCTTTTTCCCAACTATATCGTGACTAGTCTATGGGAAGTCATCGACATGTTGTTTAGAGGCTAACAACATAGGTTGGCGAGGATGTGTAGACCATGCTTCTATAAACTTGGATAGACCAGGGCAATCCTTAAGAAGATGGCTACCCTTAAAAATCCTGCAAAGGTACTTGGGATTACAGGTTGTTGGGGTGATCTTGACATCATCAACACTCCCAGCATGATTAACAGTAATTGGTTGTTTTCCAACATGTTTGACAGTGGTTGGAAGCTTTCCCCCCCGGCCATGAGGGGGAAAATTTTTCAGAATTTAAGACCAAAAAATGCTAAGAATCATGCAATTTCGCTACTTCAAATGCAAGGATGCCCCCAATCTAATATAAAGCAAGAAATTTAATCTTTTTGTTTCAAAAATTTCACTAAAAGCAATAATGAACTTTGTTAAAACAAAGAAACCCAAACTAAAAGTTTTCTTTTAAAGTGAACTATTCAGAATAAATATGATGTTTCCCTAAACAATTCTAAAGAAAACAAACGCTTTGTAATTGAAAGACACTCAAACCAAGAGACTAATCCTTCAAAACCAAACAAAGAAAAGATGGCTAAAAGAAACTCAAAGAATGTCAAGCAGACTGTAAACAAATCAATATAGGCTCCAAAAGTTCAATCCAGCTAATCAAAACAAAACTGGGCATCAAAAAGACAGGAAGACATAATCCAAAACTTTTACAAATGAGTTCGCAGCCTGGTAGTGGGGTACAGTAAGAGAATTAGGGATTCTCGTAGTCTAGATACAAGCAGGGTGTGATAAGGTTGCACTAAAATGAATAGTAGGGTGTGAACATCAATGATTTTTGCATGCCATAGAGAGGTACAGTGCGAGAAGGTTTGTAATCAAGAAAAATTTGGAAAAAGGACAAAAAATTTGAGTTTACATTCATATCCAAAGAGTCTGGATGGATCTCCCACAAACTCAAAGACCATAAATCAAGCAATCAAAGAAAGGGAAACTAGACTAACTAGGAAACAATCTGTACCCTAGAGGAGTCGTCAATTTTGTTATCGGATAAATCTATAGGTGTAGACACTAACAGATCTCCATAGATCCACCTAGATCTAGAACAAAAGACACCCAAACATGACGCTTTCCTTAAGTTTTAAATATTGAATTTACTAACTAAAGAGGGACGGGTGACATACCATTTAAATGTCGGTTCCTCTCGCCATCGCCATCCTAGCTCCATTTCAACGCTCATACAATGATGAACCTACAAAAGAACACAACCATCCAAAGTCATAGAAATAGCATAAACTCAATATAAACCTATGTATGTAATCAAGGAATCATACAATAAAACACAACAAGCTTTATAGAAAAGAATCATATTACTGTATCATATTAAATGTGAAAGAGATATTACAACCATGGCCTTGATGTCATAAGGTCCCTTCTAACTGTCCTTCATTCCCCACACACTTCTTTCTCCAAGGATTCTGAGACCATGGATCTGCTAGCTACTCACAATCTATCTTGACAAAGGAAATCTCAAAGCCACTCTAACCAAGCTAACAATCCCAAGCCAAAAACAACTTAGCCCTTCTATATGAGACCTCCTCTCCTTTTATAAGCTAAAGAGGATAAGGTGAGGAGGTTAGGATGATCCCACTAAATCATAAAACCAAGTAAGATCCAAACCATTTGGATGCCACCTCACCATGGAAGTTTCTCCTTCTAGAATATTTGAGAAAACGCTCGTTTTTCCCACATGTAAGCATTCTCACACCCTGCTTATAGAGCTTATAGAGCAGACTGTGAACTCCTCACGACCTAGCTATGATGCATCCTACAAGAATCAGGCATTCTCGCACCCTAGCTATAATGCAGCGTGTGAAATTCCTTTTTTATAGGGTTTTTACAAAGGAAAATGCAACTTCTTTTCTCAGGAAAAGTTCTTCTCCCTTCCTTCTTCAGGAACTCAAGCCACTGACCCCTCTGAAGGAAACATATAGGTTTACATAATTAACGGTCATAGGGATGATGAAAATAATGTGTAACATAGAGCCCCCCAAAGTATGAAGTTAGAACAAAGTGATAGCTGAAATACTTTGTCGAGTGTGTGTAGGGAACAAGGAACAGTTGGTCGGAAACCTACCAAGAAACAAGGAAATATAGTACAATAATATATCATCACTGAGGTAGGCATTCCCATACTCAGAATAAAAATGACTCAGAGCATAAATGCCGACATGTGAAGATCCATGTCAAGTAAGACAGGTCATGGCTACCAAACATACATTGTGGATCCACGCCATTATGACTCAAATCTGAACATAGCCACCAAAAATACACTGCGGATCTATGTGTTAAAGACTCAAATTTGAACATAGACATGAGACATACAATGTGGATCTATGCAACAGTACAAACTAAATATACTCCAACGCAACCTGGATCTATCAGAAAATATCCAGGGTCTTCATCTCCACACTCTATAGTCTGAATCTAACCATGTGAATACATGTGTCGAAGTCGAACATGGTAGAAACCATTTGATTACCGGTCGTTAGTGAATACCGTTAACAAGTGGGAGAGAAATCATCATTAATGTCAATGACTACCAAGGTACTTTAGTACAATCCAATGAATGTGAATCAATGAGCTGAGGTCGAACACTCGACAGAATCTCTCGATCAGGGGTCGATAATGAAAACCCACTGTCGAAAGCGAGGAAACCTGCCAATGAGGCATGCAAGTTCCAAGGTACCAATTGGTTTCTAAGTCTAATTCCTAGATAATGAGTTGAATTCAACAGGAAAAGACTCGTCAGAGAAGGGCCTTAATGTATCCCACATCAATGACACGAAACAAGTAACAAGATTTGATGTAGATCAGAGTAACAAGTGATTCAGGACTGACTTAGGGATGGCCGATGCAATAGAAGGATTTCCGTGTTGAATTTCTCTTTGAACATATTGACGACACGACAACTGTCTTGGAAATACTGACTCAACAACAAGGATCACAGACCAATTTGTAATCTTATAGGAGTATGATCAGGAGACAAGTGTATTTTCCAACCTAGACACAAGGCGAGTGTAAGGGTGTCATGTTCAAAAGTGACTCTTCCATGGAATATAGGTTTAGACACATTTCTTTCACAATTTTTTCCCCCACCATCTCTGACGAGTACCTCTTTATTTTTACACAAGCTTGAGGAGGATAACATATGCTTGTAATGTAATCTCATCCTTCGGATGAGTCCCTCAGAGTATGTTTAACGAACCCTAGGAAGGAGTGGTTCGGTCCCATATAATTCTTTCGATGTTTGTTTTACGAGTGCAAAGAAAGAAAACTCATGGGTTTTTCATGTTTAGAGAGTCTGAAAAACACTTAAAGAAAACTTTGGTCCCATATGGGCCTTTCAATGTTTGTTTTATGAGTCCAAAGAAAGAAAACTTAGGGGTTTTTCATGTTTTGAGAGTCTAAAAAACACTTAAAGAGAACTCTCCCAGTTCCTTTTTTGTAAATTAGTTCGACGAGACCAAAAAAGTGATAAACTATCACTCACTGAACATTTTCTTCAAATACTTCTACGAGCATGAAAAGAACAAGATCGCTTGACAATATTTTCATGTTTAGAGAGTCTGAAAAGAGCTTAAAGGGAACTCCAGGGGGTTCCTTTTTCATATAACCTTTATGAGTCCGCAAAAGTGATAAAATTATGCTCGGTTACATTCTCATTGATTTACGAGCATGAGAAAGAACAAAGACTAAGCTCAGTAACTTATTCTCATGTATTTATGAGCATGAGAAAGAACAAATTCTATGCTCGGGATTGTTTTTATTTTTATGCAAGATTTAAAACAAAACAAAACTATGCTTGGACTTGGTTTCATTTTTTACGCAAGCTTGAACCAGAGGAAATTATGCTTGGACCTGGTTTCCTTTTCTACGCAATCTTGAACCAGAAGAAACTATGCTTGAGGTGAGTGGTTTCATTTTTACACAAGCTTGAACCATAGAAAACTATGCTTGAGACTTCCCAACGCATAACACAGGGATGGTTGGTACTTAGCCCCCAGCTTAAGAAGCTAGCAGTTTAACTTCAGCATGAAGTCCAGAGGCTGAAGTTAAATGCCCCCCAAGGTTTGTTTAATCCAATTGTAAAGGAGAATGAAAGGAAGCTTCAAATACTAGATGAAGGACTTGACTCAAACAGAGAGGGGGAAGACTATTTCATTTTTTAATGAGCTTGGCACATAAACAAGAACTATGCTCGTAACCTCTGTTTCATTGTTTAACAAGGTTTCTACAGAGACGAAAAAACTATCCTTGTTAGTGGTTTCATTTTTAAATGAGCTTGAAATCAGAAAACCATGCTTAAAGACCTCTGTTTCATTTTTTAACGAGGTTGCCTCAGAGATGCAAAAAGTATCCTCGAAATCTCTCTTCTTGATCATGGATTCCAAGAGGATAATGCTCCGGAATGACACCATGTCAACAGACAAAACTCGGTCATGGATTCCAAGAGGTCTTCACTGGAAGGAAGAAACACACTCTGGAAGGACACCATGTCGAGGGTCATGACAGGAGTAAAGAGATCAGGCTCTAATAAACCTATCGAAGAGATCACCATGTCAGCTATTGGATCTAAGTCATCAGAAGTTGAAGTCATGGGAGACAACGCCACATAATTGACATGTGGAAGGGGAGATACTGTCTTCATATAAGAACCATTTAGGGATGCAATCGAGGTGGGGTCAATGAATGAAAGTTGATCAACAGTCACAACTCTTCCATCGTAAGGGAAATATATTACATGAAAAAAAGTAGAAACAATAGCTTTCATGGCATAGACATAATATTGCCCAAGTAGTAATGCGAAATCCAAGGGGTCTTGGACTACTATGACGTCAATAAAGACAGTTTTCCTTCCCAAAGTTACAGGAAACTGAGGAAGGGTCCCTAAAGGTTTATTGGTTCTTCTATTAAAAGCTAACAGATTCTGTGTAACCAACGCAAGTGGAGGACAACCCAAAGCTTGCCAAGCAAAAGAGGACAAAATACTAATGGATGCACCATCATCTATTAGTGTCTGAGGAATGTCTCGACACAAACCTGTACTGTAATCCAGAAAGGAATGTGAGAGGGAAGACGAGGTCCTGTTAGCACACCCCAATCAAAATGGATGGCCTCATAACTTGGAGGGGGTTCCATGGGAGAAGGAGGAATAGCCCCCGACATGGTAGATTTTGTATCATTGAGAAAAACATGGGAAGTATCAGGTTTACTCTCTAGCGGGAGAGTAGGATCGACCTATGGAGAGATCAGATCGACCACTTGGGTTTCATTCTTGAAGGGGAAAATGGGGTCGACAGGTGGAAACAGATTGACCGCTTAGGTTTCACTCTCTAATGGGAGAGTGGGATTAACCGAGGATGGGATCAGATCAACCACTTTGTTAACACTCTCTAAAGGGAGAGTGGGATCGATCGAGGATGGGATTGGATCGACTACTTTGTCAACTGGTTCAATTAAGGATGTGACCAGATTGACCACTTGATCAACCAGACTGATTGACAGGGGAGCCATATTGATCATTCCATCAACTATAGGTGGGTTGAGAGAAATATTACGATAAGTAGCTGTAAGTTGAGGCTATGGAACAGTCATGTCTTCCAGTAATTTCGAGGCTTTGTCCATACGAGGGAAAAGATGAGTTAGATGACACCCTTTGCATAACATACACGGGAACTTGGCTCTACTTTTCTTCTTCCCAACTATATCGTGACTAGTCGATGGGAATTCATCAACATGTTGTTCAGAGGCTAATGACATGGGTTGGCGAGGATGTGTAGACCATGCTTCTATAACCTTGGATATACCAGGGCAATCCTTAAGAATATGGATACCCTTACAAAGCCTGCAAGGGTACTTGGGCTTACAGGTTGTTGGGGTGATCTTGACATCATCAACACTCCCAGCACGATTAACAGTAACTGGTTGTTTTCCAACATGTTTGACAGTGGTTGGAAGCTTTCCCCCCCGACCATGAGGGGGAATTTGTTTTGGAATTTAAGACCAAAAAATGAAAAGAATCATGCAATTTCGCTACTTCAAATGCAAGGATGCCCCCAATCTAATATAAAGCAAGAAGTTAAATCTTTTT
>JASDQU010094899.1:2104-21840 GCA_032191745.1 Picea mariana | reverse complement strand
CTCGGAGGCAACCATCCAGTCATCACAGCTCCGGCTATAGCCACTCTACGGATCAAGGTTCACGACTCTGTCGACAGACCAATACACTGCTCCAGGATCCCCTCATCCTGGATCCACACCCACATCCTCTTGGGCACTCCCTATAGAACCTCCTCTAGTCGGCGGTGTAAATCATCAAACTCTCCCCCGACCTCGGTCAGAGGAGCATGTGACAGCCCTGCCCCGAGGTCATCATAACGGGGTCTATGGGCCGCTCTATCATCATCACCGGGTTTCGCCCCAACATCCTCTCGACGTTGCCTCTCTCCTGCTCGCAACTCTCCCCACGGTGGTCTCACAGGCCCCTGGCGGGCTGGGGCTCTGATCAGCTCAACCTCTCATCCATGCGGTCCCACATCTACACAAACAAACACATGATAGCATCAACATCCATACAAATATCAACCATATGCTATACTATATAAAAAACAAATCAACAAAACCAACAACCAACACATCATACCTCGACGATCGAATACCTCTCCCGGAGGTAAATATCATCTCAGGGTCATCACGAAAATCTATCCCATTGTATGGAAACTGCAATATGATCTGTGGAACCTGATGCCACACCTGACACCTATGCAGCCTCGGTTGTGAAGTAGTGGCCACCCTCCCCACCACCATGATGAACTAAAATCGTCGACCATTTCCACAGTCACGGCTCTCGTGCTCCCAGCAGGTCTAACAAAACTCTCAGGTGCAACATCAACACCCTCTCTAGAAAGCAAGCCACCAGGATAGATCTAAAGGAAAAATTCCTTGATTCGGTCGCTCGACACCTGGTGAGTTGTCCCACCATCTTGGCATGCAGCATCAAGCCCCAAGCGAAATTCTCACCCCCTAGTGCCCGTTGCATGATCCTCAGTTGGCCACCACTGATACGCTTAGTCGCGAGAGACCCATACACTATCACAACCATCGCTTCCATGAAATGATGTACTAGGGCATCCATTTCCCCAATCCTCACCACTGACCTAGACATAAAATTATCTCCCAAACAATATGTCTAGGCAAGGGTAGCCAAATGCCCCTCTCCAACTACCACTGGCTCGGCCGGCAGCAGTGTTCCCTGAAAAAGGAGCCTAGTTAGAAAATAGACATCCTCCTCAGCAGAGAATGCCAAGTTCTACCCACACACAATAAAACACTCCAACTCTGGACTCCACATCGAGATCAAGAATTGCAGCAGATACTCCTGTTCCCTCAATAGTGGGCACTCAAAAAACTTCAGCAGCCCACAGGCCGCCAAAGCACCACGAACCACCAGCTCCTCATCCCTCATGGCCTCTCTCAGTCAGGCCCAATACCTCTCTCTCCAATGGATCGACATCATCCCAAATGATCACCTGCATCCACATATACAGTACTTGATCAACCATCACAAAAACACCAAAATCTCCCAAAAAAGAAAAAAAGAAAAAAAGAGGAGATGAGTTTTCTCACCCTCAGCTTTGCCTCAAAGGCGCGACTATTTTCCCCATAGGTGTGCACAGGCGTGCATGTATGCACGCCTGTTAGGCCCACATGCACACATTCAGTGCATGCCTGTTCACTACACAATTGCGCACTCATGCACAACTATTAGAAACACAGCCGCACACATATGCGAGACTGTGTTTCAGATAGGTGCACACCCCATGCGCGCTTTTTTCCCCAAATAGAATGCCCCCCTGCGCAGTTGTGCCCATTACAGCTGTGCATTTGTGTGTGGGTCTCCATCGATTGCCTGCACATTTGGGGGGGGACCACAACCCTAAAAACCCACTGTATGGCCATCCGTACAGTCCTACCCAAAAATTGACACCTAACTACTATACAGGAGGATGAGACCACTAACCTGACTCTCGCACCTCCCGGATACACTTCCTTGCACTCCTAGAATCTCTGAATCTACTTTGAATTCTCCTCTCTAACCACTATAGAAACAAGTACAAATGAGGTGGCAATGTGGGCCTTACAACTATATATAGGCTCTTTTTGACAAACTTCCAGACTCAATTCTGAGAGCTCCGAGTGTCCATTTTTTGATCTTTCTTCAGCCACGAGATCAACACCCCATCATCTACATCAAGACAGTCCCCAGGCCATTTTTCATCCTTATCCCCCGGGGAGTCATTTTTCCATACCCCGTTTAGGTACGCATGCTCATGTTTAAAATTATCAAATAAATGGTTATATGTTTCGATTATCTTCAGATATTGTTCACGTCAGGTATTTGGTTGTCATCTGTGTAGGTACTTGGTCATCACACACCAGTGTGACCCCTTCAGGTATATAATCGACACTGGCATGTAATCATTCCCTCTAAATCTCAATTGCATCTCTAGTCACACCCTCTGAAATTTGCCTTTAGAGTCCCTATATCCGGCTCTACAGTACTGTCACCTCCACTGCCTTTTGGGTATTGTCACCCGGTAGCACTCTCCCCAACATGAGTTGTCCCATTCATAGCCCCCTTGGCACTTTGACACTCATGTTGTTTTCAACCTTTAGGGATGGGAGTCCTAACAGTCTTACATCATGTCATGAATCAACCACATACTCCTTCTCCTCATTTTTCTAGCCTACCCAACAGACTCCCAGGGCACTTCCTCATGGTTTTATTTTGATTTCACTCCCACATCATCATTTACCATCCATTTCATCCACCGCCCATTTTCCCATCTTCAGATTTCCCTCCATACATTTCCCTATTACAGAAACCTGCCTATGGGGCGCCAACCCCCCACTTGTTTTTTAACCAACTTGTGCCCTCCTCAGGCCAAGCCATCTTACACTGGGGCACCCATTTCTGTATCTGCATTATTATCCCCACTAATTTTTTTTAATTCTTTTTGTAATCAAGCCTTTGTTTCCAGCATTTTACATAGCTTTTTGTCGTCACCTTTGGCAACCTTCTTCCTTTTTGGAAAACACAACCCATGTCTCCCTTGGTTGGGGAATTCCTTATCACCTACTCCTGTTGGCATCATCCATAAACTATGAGTATCCCATAGGCCCCCTACCTCTTCTCTCTGAGTTTGTTCACTTTGTCCCGTCTATGGCACAACTTATCCCATCTCTCGTTGTCCCCTGACACTCAACCTAGTTGAACGGTTGCGATCACTTATACTTCATGTCTATCCCCAACCAAGGGTAGTCTTGAGTCTCCATGCATATTGACTTCGTCCATGTACCTCCTCAGTTCCTGACCTCACCTAGTGGATTTCACGAAGCCCTTTACTTCTTGGAGTCGCGTCTCCCTTTTTGTCGACATTAGCACAATTTCTAGAAGGGCGACAATATCTTGACTCTCATTACCTTTACAATGAGGAGTCTCGGACGACACAGGGAGAACCATCATTTCTCTCTGCTATCATTGACCCCCATAAAATTCGACTTCAACACTTTCTCATGTTATGATGGGTCTTACTTTGCGACTATTGCAGTTGTTTTTTATATTTTCTGAAGACCTCTGAACTTTGTTGGGCTATCAATGCCCACAGAATCCATGATACTTATTATAGGTGTCATTGCCTACTGTTTAGAGTATTGTTCCTCATCAGAATTGTCCTCTGCCTTTATCAAAACCACCCCTGAGGGCACTGTAGTTGTCTACATCAACACACAGTTTCAGTTACTGTACAAAACCCTTTTGTGAGTTACATGACATGAGCATGGGGCATGCCCACCTCGTTTGTACACAATTTATTTTCCACACCTTGCGAAAGTTTGGGTCCTACAGGTTCCCTTCTCCCTCCAATGGGTCACTCTTGATACTCCCACTATCTCTCTTTCTTACAATGATACTCTTAGTAGAAGAAACATTGATGAATTTCAGTTATCCGTATGCTCCTAACCTCATCCATCGGGGGGCATCTGTTATCACTGAAATTTCATCCGCAAATGGTTACAGGAATCCAGCATCTTCAAATAGCTATTAGTTCACCCATGGACCAAAATTACCAAAAAATCATTTCCAAAAGGTCCAAAACTATAAAACCAGTTATAAAATTAGGATGTGCTATGACTATACAGGGCACGCATGCACATGCGCCATCAAGAAATGTAGGAAAATCGCACATGCGCACGATGCGCGACTGTGGATGCTAAAAGCCATGCACACCTGAGAACGGTGCATTTATGATGTTGGTCGGCCTCCCACCCACTTCTGGTTCATCTTCTAAGTCGATTTGAAATCCAAATCTCGGCTGGATCCAGCTGGGTGGCTGGTCAAAGACCTAAAGGTGCCCTAAACAACCTCTTTTCACACTAAAAGCTGGTTGCACAATACCTCAAAGTGGTGCTATAAAACAAGGCCATGGGTGCACTACATATTCAAGGAATTCATTTGCAAGGTTATGCTGCTGCTATTCTCTTGGGGAAACCTCTTTTCTCATCAAGAGCATACTAGCACCATTCCATTTGGGAAATCCACATCACCTTTTGAGTGGGTTAGCTTGGGATTCTTTCACCATTTCTTTCAAGTTTTTAAGTTGTAAGAAGAGCTCAATCTTGGGGGTCCAATAGCCCTCCCTTGGAGGAAGAAGGGACCCAAAGTCCCCTTTCTCTTTGGTGTTTTCTTTTCACTAATACAATCCTTTTCATTGGTGAAATGAGTCTTGTTTGTTTCTTGTTCTTATGTTCTTATGCACAATAGTTTAATTGTTTTTTTTTTTCTTTTCCTAGTTTAGTTCTTAGCTTAGTCTTTTATGTTTATTCTTCTAACCCTTTCCTTTACTGTTGTCTTTCTTAGCTAACCCAACTAATCTTGTAAGCACCTCTGTTTTGCTCATTTAGGTGACAAAAGAGGTACAACAGAAGGAACTTGGTTTCTTAGTTCCGAACCATGCCGACACAGAAGTCTGTAATGTTATTAATTTTGTTGATCATTTATTAATAGAAATAATCCTTTCCCGTCCTATTGGTATCATGCAAATATATGATTATTATCCATGGGCATATTTGTAATGTTTATTGATGGATTATGCTATCTAATGTGCTAAACTTTTATATTATCACTATATGCTTTCTCTACTTGTTTGTTGAGAACTTGTCACAGGTATAAAGCTTTGGCTCGAAGTGCTCAACAATGGACATCTTCAAACGTTGGAATGAGGTAGGCTTCATTCTTATCTCGCTTACACATTGGTTTATATAGAATATGTTGGAATTGAGTAGATTTCTGCAGTCATACCTCTCTATTGTGGTTTACCCTGGCCATAGAGAGTTTTTCCCTTGTAACAAGCTCTGAAGGACTTAAGATCTTTGCACTCTTTCTCTTGAACTTAACACTTAGAAGGACCTTCTCTGCACCCCTTGCACTCCTTCATCAATCTAGAATTTTAGAAGTTCTCAGCCTCTGCCCGCCTGGTAGAGACCCTGTGCATACATACACTACCTCTTCTGAGCTTAACAAGATTCTTCCTTGCTTATACTCACAATCAAATGGAAATAAAGGAACACAACATAACCATTAAGAAACCATTCACATCCCTAAAAACATTCACAATATATCCAATTTTATTACACATTTACAAATCAATTACAGAGGGTATGAGAATACTTGTCTATTAAAAGTTGTAGCCAACTAACTGACTATGGGTGTGTTCCTTTCCACCCAACCATAGGCTCAGAGGCATTCGTCCTTAGCACTCTGGCCACCCCTATGCCAAGCCATGATATCACTAGGGAACTATGCCATCTCTCAGAGACCTTCTCTCTGTCACGGTATCCCTGCAAGGTTTATCAGATGCTTCCTCAACATCAATCTCGCATTCAGGTCCTTCAGGTCGTGTTCTCTACACTTCCTTTTGGTTCACGCATATCCTTCTGAGCTTGCACTCTCCTCTCTTTTCCTGTGTGTATCTTACCTTCCTTCTTTAGGAAGGTTCCCAAACTATCCTATTCCTTCTGTTAGAAGGAATCTCAGGTCTGTAGGTCTCTATGGTACTTTGGGATGACACCCCATGTTTTGATTCATGGGTGTGGTTGATTATTCAACCACTAGTCCTTTCCTTCATTAATTGATTCTTTCCTCTAGATATATCATGGCTCGTACTTCAAGGATTCACCTCCCAATAGTCAGTTATGGGAAATTTAACAATAATACATTTACATCGTCCACATGCCTTAGCATGGTAATCCTATTTTATGATTAATTACATGTTGGGGGAAACAAGGGTGTTATAGAGCGACGGTAGACTGGTCCATTGGGCAGTGGTGCGCTGAGGGTCAGATCAATTGGGTGCTTCACCTGCTAGTGCAGAGGTACCCTGGTAGGTGAGGAGAAGATATCCGAGTATGCTTCCATGACCTTATCCACTAGCTTCTGCTGTGTGGAGAGGTTTATCGTAGAGACCCTAGATGTGGCTACGATCTTTCTCTCATTCTGAGAGCGAATCATGAAGAAGAAAAACTTCCCCGTCTGAGAGATGACCTTCCTACATTGCTTGGTAGAGATCAAGGAAATAACACTAGGTGGGACTACCTCCGGTAACCTGTACAATTTCTTGTTCAAAGTACTAATAAAATTGTGAGGCCTAGACTCATATATAACATGGAGTTTCCATAAATATGGTTTGCCTAAAAGAACATTACAAACTTTGAGAGTGGAAAAATCACACAATACCTCTTCTTTGAAGGGATTAATACCGTATGAAATGTGACATTGTTGGTTGATGCGGATGTCGCTTCCTTGGCAGATACATCTGATGGTATAGGGATGTGGGTGTGGCATTGTCGGTAGGGAAATTCACTTGAAAACCTATACTAAGATGAGGTTCTTTTGGCTACTGCTATCAACGATGAATTGCAACGGGGTACCCTTCACCCACATCTGTGAATGAAAAAGGAACTCACCTTCCTCTGGCTCGTCTAGTTCGCTGGGTTGGAGCTTGGTGGTAGCATTAATGGTAGCACTGGGTTCTACATTAATGATCCATATCCCCCTTTCTAGTTCCAACTCAGAGTCGGAACCCGCATCTGATTCAGAGGCTTTCACCTCAGTCACTAGCGACTTCTTTGAGTGGTAATCAACAGTGTTATACCAGGGGCTCTTATGGAAGTCACACCACTTCCCAGTATCTTTATTTGTCTTTTCAGTGTCCTTATTTTCTTGCGGCATGGATTGGTTGTCCTGAGGCGGTCCATATTTGCTCTGTCCTTTTCTCTGCAGGTTGGGGCCGCCCTTTCCTATATTTTGCTGTGAGGGGTTCCTAGGCCAAACTTTCCGCATCTTTTTTTTGAGATTCTACTCGATTTTGATGGCATGTCGGTAGGCCGCACCCAAGTATGAGATGTCCAAAAATCCATTTCAACTTGGATGTATCTATGCAGACTGCCACGATACTTGAGCACCAGATGTTTCTCAGAATCTTTGATACCCATCTTGGTGCGCAAGGTTTGGAAGATATTTGTGAACTTGGGCACTGCTTGGTCTCTTTCCTATCGCAGTGTGGTCCATTTTGTATATAGGTCATCATAACTTCCAACAGGGTAGTATTGTTCCTTAATAGAATCACTGAAGGACTCCTAGGTGATCGTGACTGTAAGTAATGAGGGTTCATTTGTTTCCTTCTTCTCATAAAAATTTTCCCACCAATATTTGACATGGGGAACAGATTTGAGGAGCACACAAGTAATATTTTCTCTATTCGAGAAGTTATGGAAAAATAAATACCCTTCTAGCAGGTTCAACTATTTGTCTACAACATCTGCATCTATTTGACCTTCAAATATAGGAATATCGAAGTTGATTTGTACCTTGAAGGGGGTTGCACCTCCGTTTGAGGAAGATGCGTCGCTTGTTGGTAAGAGCCGAAGGATTTGCGCAAAACTATCCATCATCTCATTCCTCTGTTGCATGAGGGCTTCCTCGAGAAAATTTTTGAAGGGATCTCTTGTCCCATTGTGTTTATTTTCTCCCGCCATGAGAGGTCACTTGGGTGTGTGAGAGATTTTGTATTCAAGAAAAACAAGATCGAGACCCAATTCTTTGTACCCTGACCTCGTTGGGGACATGCATTAAGAATGAAAAGGAACATACTGCTATGATACCACTAATCCGGATTTTATGAGCAGAATGAAATGAATAAATATTATTATCAAAATATTCTTACCACAAAATAACATATATACAATAAAACTGGTTTCTATTCAATAAGGAAATAAGTTGAAATTGTAAAATGCAGTGGAAAACAAGATTTCTAGAATGGTGGTGACTTATCTCTGAGAAGAGATGTGACGGCTACGCGCATTCGCAAGAATATGATTACAATGAGGCTCTCAAGGCCGTTTTACAATAATTAGTAATGTCATAAACCCTAGACATCCAAAAACCTAACCCTAGGAGATGAAGTGCTAAAATTCATGATCCAGGATCTTTTCATCGTGACTTATAAAAAATTGTGTTAAATTAGCATAAATTAATGTGCACTATTAAAGAAGGGAAAATTTAGAAATGAAGAGGCATAAACATCAGATCTCAACACAAAAACTTGATAACAGAGTTCATCCCTAGTGGACTGTCCTTCTCTCAAATGGGTAGGCTCTTTTATTAACTCAACAAAAGGGGTTGGAAAATACATGAATATACCTCATTCTAAAATCAAGCTGCAGAAATAATGCTCATATTAGAAAAAAAAATCACCATTAGATTCATGGTGTTGGATTACCCAAACATTATTGTCTCCATTCTCCGATCCAGCTCTAGCACTCCCAGGTCCAAGAGAAATCATGTCTCGATTTGTGTGCCCTCTGCACCTACAATTATGACAACATCTATCTCAAAATCCATGCTGGATTGTACAATACGGTCACGTGCCTTCCCCCCAGATCTGGCCAAATATGCATTCTTAAATATTAAATGTGGAAGATGTACTAAGGCACACCCCTTGGCGCATTGGTTAGAGAAGAGTTTTAAAGGCTTTGTACTAGCCAGAGGTTTTGAGGACGAACCCGCCAGACTCCGTTTTTGGTAGTGGTTACATATATGTTTATCCATAGTTTAAACCTCTGCTATGTTTATTGGTCTGCTAGTAACTCTGCTAACGACTATGTAGATTTGGAGTGGTCCGCCAGATTTGGCGGACCTGCCAATTCTGTTTTTAAAACAAAAATCATTCACAGGCTAACATTGGGCATTCTCGGGATGCCACATGTCACCCCATGATTGGGCAATGTGGCACCTGCTAATTCACCTGCTCATATGCTGATGTGGCTCACCCTGTCATCATCGTACTGACACGTGGCACTCCCTAGGTGGTGCCATGTGGCACTTTCCTATTGGTCCATATGGACCCTTGAAAATCCCACTAGTGGGTGACACATGGCAGGATGTGGTGCTACCACGTGGCATGCTGACGTCAAAATTCATACGATGACTTTAGAATCCAAAAACTCCATTTCATATTGGATGTATCTATGCATATCGCCGCAATACTTGAGCACCAAATGTCACTCAGAATCTTTGATACCCATCTTGGTGTGCAAGGTATGGAAGATATTTGTGAACTTGGGCACTACTTGGTCTCTTTCCCATCGTAGTGTGGTCCATTTTGTATACAGGTCGTCATATCTTCCAACAGGTTAGTATTGTTCCTTAATAACATCCCTAAAGGACTCCTAGGTGACCACAACTATAAATAATGAGGGTTCCTCTATTTCCTTCTGCTCACAAAATGTTTCCCACCAATATTTGACATGGGGAACGAATTCGAGGAGCGCAAAAGTAATATTTTCTCTATTCGAGAAGTTATGGAAAAAGAAATACCCTTCTAGCAGATTCAACCATTTGTCTACAACATATGCATCTATATAAACTTCAAATATAGGAATATCAAAGTTGATTTGTACCTTGAAGGGGGCAGCGCCCCCGTTGAGGAAGATGCGTCACCTGTTGGTAGCCACTGAAGGAATTGCACAAAACTATCTATCATCTCATTCGTCTGTTGCATGAGGGCTTCCTCGAGCAAGCTTTTGAAGGGATCTCTTGTCCCATTGCCTTTCTTTTCTCCCGCCATGAGAGGTCGCTTGGGCGTGCAAGAGATTTTTTCCTCAAGAGAAACAAGCCCGAGAACCAATTATTTGTACCCTGACCTCGTTGGGGACACGCATTAAGAACGACAAGGAACATACCACTCTGATACCAGTAATCCATATTTTATGAGTAGAATGAAATGAATACATATTATTATCAAAATATTCTTACCACAAAATAACAAATATACAATAAAATTGGTTTCTATTCAATAAGGAAATAAGTTGAAACTATAAAATGCAGCGGAAAACAATCTTGCTAGAATGGTGGCGAATTATATCTGAGAAGAGATGTGACGACTATGCTCATTTGAAAGAATATGATTACAATGAGCCTCTCAAGACTGTTTTACAATAAATAGTAATGTCAAAAACCCTAGACATCCAAAAACCTAACCCTAGGAGATGAAGCACCAAAATTCATGATCCAGGATCTTTTCATTGTAACTTATAAAGAATTGTATTAAATGAGCATAAATTAATGTGCACCATTAAATAAAGGAAAAATTAGAAATGAATATACATAAGCATCATATCTGAACACAAAAACTTGATAACGGAGTTCATCCTTGGTGGACTACATCTCTGGGTCATGCTCTCAAATGGGTAGGCTCTTTTATTAACTCAGCAAAAGAATTTGGCAAATACATGAATATAACTCAGTCTGAAATCAAGCTACATAAATAATGCTCAGATAAAAAAAAACATCACCATTGGATTCGGGGCGTCAAATTACCGAAAAATGGCTGTCTCCACATTCCGATCTGACTTTGGCACTCCCAGGCCCAAGAAAAATCCTATCTCGATTTTTGTGCCCTCTGCACCTGCAATTATGACAACATCTATCTCAAAATCTGTTTCGGATTGTATAGTATGGTTGCGAACCTTCCCCCCGACTCTATTTGAATACACATTCTTAAATATTAAATGTGGCACATGTACCAAGGCACACCCCTTGGCGCGTTGGTTAGAGCAGAGTTTTAAAGGCTTTGTAATAACCGGAGGTTTGGGGTCGAAGCCGCCAGACTCTGTTTTTGGTAGTGGTTACATATATGTTTATCTATAGTTTAAACCTCCGCTATGTTTAGCAGTCTGCCTGTAACTCCGCTAACGACTATGTAGATTTGGCGTGGTTTGCCAGATTTGGCAAACCCGCCAATTCTTTTTTTAAAACAAAAATCATTCATGGGCTAACATTGGGAATTCTCGAGATGCCACATGTCACCCCATGATTGGGCCATGTGGCACCTACTGATTTACCTGCTCATATGCTGACGTGGCTCTCCCTGTGACCATCGTACTGACACATGGCACTCCCTGGGTGGTGCCACGTGGCACTTTCCTATTGGTCCATATGGACCCTTGAAAATTCCACTAGTGGGTGACACATGGCAGCTTGTGGTGCTGCCACATGGAATTCTGAAGTCAGCATCCATATGATGACATCACCCTGCCATGTCAGCTACTAATGCCATCAGTACAGACAATCATGTGTCCCGTGCTGACTAGTCTTGGTTGATTGCATCATTGACTGTGTATATCTTTCCAACCATAACTCCATTTGACGAGCCATTTGCATCGTTTGAAGGCTTGCGACGTGCTCTTACCCATCATGCCATTTTCACTAAGTTTTGGGAACTTTGAATTTTTTCCCTTTCTTTGTCTGCTGAATCCATTCTAAGCTTTATGAGTTGCCTCTGTGAGTTCTAATTTATTCTTAGCCTTCTCTGGATCCTTTTTGGATCAAGCCTTCCCACTGAGAGATTTTTTGACCACCAAAAGATTTCATCAATCAACTGGTAAGTGAGGGAAGAGTTCCCTCACTTAGTCCTTCTTGATCCACTTTTATTTGCTTGGATGGGTGCCCTTTAAGCCTACTAAAATATAATCAACATCACCCCTGCATGAAGTCCTCGTCCTCCTGTTGGGACACAGGGGTAGACCTGGGGTTCAATGCTCAAGAGTACACCAAAAAATCCCTAACTACCGACCCTTTCGGCAACACTTGCGAAGTAGATGAAGTCTTACCCGAGGTAGAGGCAGGGGTGGTTACAAGACTCAGGTGTCTGCAACCTTAGCTGGGACACAAATATATGATTATCTTTCTTACGGTGCACTTAGCATAAGTTATTCCTTAACATACATTCATTAATATACTTTGTATAAGGCACAAAGAATCCCAGTGAATACTTATACTAAGAATGATTCAATACTTATCCACATAAATATAGGTTAGTTCCAACAGATCAAGCACTAAGCATCTCATATATCAGATCTAATGTTCATTCATTCATCAACAACACAGAACATAACTAGATCTACTTAATCACATCAAGCACTTAGCCAAGGAACAGATAAATACATAAGAGCGAAGCACAAAACACTATACACATAGTTACCATGGTTCACCCCCACCCTGGGGCTACTTCCACAAAGTCTTCTTTATATTATCTTGGTCAACCAGTTACAACACAAAGCTCTAATGACCCTTACTTTGCACAAGAAAAAAGATCTACACAGCTCACTAGATCCTTCTTCCTTTCTCTTCAACATCAGACTATAACAACCTGCACTTAGCTCTCTGATCTCATGCACATAGCACTCTAAGATACATCTGATCACATAGATCCAATTACTAGCACTAAGCTTTCATTCATACATCACATAGATGTACTACATTACTATCTCCTCTCTATCTTTCTATCTAAATTGCCTATTTATAGATTACAAAATGGGCCTAAACGTGGGTAAACCCACGAGGTGACATCCCTTTCCCGTTACATCAACCCAAAACCCTAAAATGGACCCCAAAATAGGTCTTGCTTCCTTATTTTCTACTTTGCGTTGCTCTCCTTCCTTGGCAAGCTATCACAGTCCCAAAAGTGGTCAAGTATGAACAAGTACTCTTCAAAACTTGGTCAAGGGCCAATAGGCCCCCAACACTCACCTGTGACTCGTCCCGAGTTACTCAGGTCTGACCAATTCTGCTTCGAACACCTCGAGCTTGGATCAAGCGGCTTCGACCTGCTATAGTGCGACAACCTCTTGTTCAGTAAATTCCTAGATTACTATGTCATTGAGCGATCCTTCCAGGCACTATTCTGTAGTGATGACACCCTATTCGAGTTTAGCTCCCTGGCTCTCAAGTGCAATGAACAGTTGACATGCCTTCTCTTGGAGTGGTTGCAGTCATTGAGAGACGTCCATTACTTTACTTTGTAGCGTGTGTACTCATTGTTGGGTTGTGCGTTGCTCTACGAACCTCTTCATTCTTTCGACTAGGGTCACGGACTTCAGCTATGCTTGTAGCACATCTGCATGCTACTTTGCTTCATGGAGTTGCGCCTCCAATGTCTACAATTCTGGATTCTCTATGAGGGTTTCATAGGTTTTGGTGCTTCTAGTGCTTAGTTGCCTACATTCCGAAGCCAAAGTTTTTAATCGGTCGACTGCGCTTCGAGCAGTGGCCTCTCTTAGATCTCTTATCTCTTGGGGTGTCTCAGGCACGGTGCGGAGCTCCAAATCCATGATGCGTTGTTGAAGTTGTTGGATTACTTCTTCCAGTTGGGTCACCTACTATGGAAGACGATCTTCCATCTTCACTTCTATGAGCGTCAAAGAGCACAACACCTTGTGAACTCTTTCTTGTGTTTCAAGTTGCTCTGCTAGCAACTGGTCCTTGCTCTACTGTAACTGGGATTTTTCCTCCTCCCATTTCGCTTGTAAGTCAAGCTGCTCCTGTTCTACCTTTCTCCTTTTCTCTTCATGTGTGCTATGTGCTTGCGCCAAAGCCTAGGTGGATTTTGCTATGTCTTCTTGAGCTCGTCGAAGGTGAGCTTAGAATTTCTCGGTGATCTGGCGTAACTGTGTGGGCTCATCACCTGTTCCTGATATTTCCATTATTAACGATGCCGTAGAAACTTCTTGGCTGGACTAAAGTGCCTGCCGTGCTTCTTTGAATTCACCTGTGATTCGGCGGAATAGTTCCTCTTGCTTTGCTTCTTTATTTTCCGCGAGCTCTAATGAAACATCATTCAATGCGGAAATTAAGAAGTCAAAATCATCCAGGGTAAGCATAGTCTTAAGCGTGGTTTGGGTGGCCTTAGTTTTCTTTCTGGATGAGGGCCTTGGTGGGGTAATCTTCCTTTTCTTGGAGGGATCTTCCTCGTCCCTAGGCGGGATAACCTTGCCTTTGCTCTATTCAACTTCTGTGCCCCCTATTTCCTCATCATCACCTCCCTTCATAGGTGAGAGCGAAGCAGTCTTCGTGGATGTGCCGTGAATATCTTGAACTTCCACATTCTTCTTAGTCTTGCGCAGTCCTGGTGTATCCTTCATAGCTTTAGGGATATCTATGTCATACATCTCTGCGGGGTCTACTGCAACAAGGAGGTCTACTGACCATTCCTTGGTAATATCCTCCAGGTCATCTTCTGTCAGCTTGTAATATGACTGAAGTTGTTGTTTGTGCTCATCTGCACGTGCTGTGATGTAGGTGAAGTGACGATCTGCGGTGAATTTCATCAGAGGTCGAAACCTATGAAGAGTGTTGGGTGTAATGCGTAGTGTAGACTGAATGGTGTTCCTCAACTAAGTGTAGTATGCATGGAAGACGACATTGGATTGCCACTATTTGTTCATATCGTTGGAGTACCACAACATACAAAACTTCGCGACCAGGGGTTCGAAGGGTTTTATCTCTGGAAACGTGGCTCCCTCAGGCAGTTCCCACGTGATGAAGGCGATGAGTATGAGAAACCAGATAAAGTGGAACTCATACCCTTGGTCCTGCGCTTGTCTACAGTCAAGATATAGCTGATTTATAAGGTATTTTTCCTAGTTCATTTGTAGTCCCTCCGTGCACTTCCCTGCGAGGTCAACTACAAATACGATCACCTGTGTAGGTATGTTTTTTCGGACTAACTTTCCTGCGATCAGCTGGAAACCAAAGCATACTGCTGCATTCTCAATGGAGGCTACCTTGTAACCTCACGTGCCTTTCTCTAGATCACCATATGTGTCTTTTATTCATTGAGAAGAGCACGATCTGCGGTCTTTACAGGGTAAAAGTCATGTGGGTCAGGGCCCTGCATGCTTAGCCCAGTGATTCGATTGATCATAATTAGATCCATGGTGATGCGCTGGTCCAACCATAGGTATCCTCCATGGTAGCAGGACAACAACAGTCGAACACAGGGATTTACTTCCTGATGCCTCCCGAAATGTGGAATCTTCATTACGTCTAGGAGGGTTGACTGCGCAAGGTTATGGGTCCATTGTCGTGGTGCATTCTTGGGGTTCTTTCATTTTGTAATAGTAAAATACTTGTGTGAGGCTAGCATACTATATACCTTGCGATATCCAAGGTTAAAATCACTAAATTTCAGTGTGGTGAGCTTCTCCTGGTCAGCATGAAATGCACGCACCCATTTCAGTAGGTACACAGTGATTACAACATAGTCGAAGTCTCTGGGTACAAAGTCTCAATTCACTGGTCTGTTTAGTGGTGGGATATATTTAGGTAAGATGCTTGGGATCATCTTCACAGTGGCAAAGTCATTTTTGAGCTTAGATCGTCTTTTCGAAGGCGGTCGGGATAGTCCTGCTTGAGCAGTGGAGGGGGAAGTTGGCAGTACGCCCAAGGACAATGCTTGTACACCTGTAGACATTCCACGTTCTGACATGACTCTCTCAGCGATTAAATCAATTAGAACTTCTTCAACAATTTTCTCAGTAGCGCTGAACTCGTTTGACATACAAACTTGGGTCAGCTAGCTTGGGTGCAAAAGGAATTCAGAGACGACAGTGAATAGTAAGGCAATGATCTCAGGGTAAGTAAATCTCAGGGTTCACACTCAGATTATCAGTTAGCAAAAAGTATTCTCAGTGCGTGGTGCGACAGGTTAAGTAGGAAATCTCAGCAACGATGTGCTTGCAACAGACATGGGGCCTTCATTAACTTCGTTCTATCAGTTCTAGTGCTATCCAATAGTCTAGTGGTAACCCATAACTACTTTTCGATCCGCTCGGAGTGGCGGTCGAACGGGTATATCGGTTCCAATGACTATATTGCTTCGTCATGGTGAAGTACTCTATGTTGTTGTTCTGATATCTCGACGAAGCTCCAATTCTGCAATTCTTATTGCTGCGAAGTGTCCTCTAGAACCTCTTGTAAACTTACAGTGTTAGCCCTTTTCTTTCTTAACTTCCTAGCCTTCTTCCTAGTGAGTTTCGTCTCAGTAATGCTTTTACCATTCTGATGTTTATCTTCTGTGGTCTTAGTTACTTCGTGCTGTGGAAAATCTTTCTTAGGGTTCCTTGATAATACTTATTCTGTATCAAAAATAGGTAACTCGATCTTCCGCGGATCCTCAAGTGTTCTCTTAGCTTCGACATCGGAGGTACTGACATTAAATATCTGCGATCTACTCTTCTATTCTTCAATCAATTGTGCGATCCTTCTGGTCATAAAGTCTTTTAACTCTTGCTTCTTTTGTTCCAAAACTTTCTCTTCTTCTCTTCATCTGGCATGTTCTCTATCAATCCAGGGTTTTCCTATGAGCATGGTAAACAGGGCGTTGTCTTCAACAAATTTAATGATCTCAAAGTCTTCCTCTGTTGAAGTTCCATTGATAATCATAGGTATCCGGGTGAGCCTTCCACATAGGTTTACTATCTTTCCTCTGAAGAAACTTGTTCCTCCTAGGGAGGGGATCATGGCAGGCTTCCCTATAGCTTCCCAAGTTCTTTCTGGCATAATTTTCACTTTCACTTCTTCATAAAGAGTACAGTCAATTTCAAAGTCCCCTATTCTTGATTCGATTTTCTCCTTTTCTTTGAAGATCTCTAATAGCCTAACATGTCGGTGGTCATTCAAGGTATCTTTCATCTGTAGCAATATCTTTTCTGATTCTTTCCGGGTTTCTGCTATAATCTTGGTCTCTTGATATCCCTCAGGGTTTGCTTGTTCCATATTCAACTTCTCAAGCCTAGCAATCATTCTAGGGAAATCCAATACTTCATGGTCCATAGCCTTACAACAAAAGAAACTAGGTCTTCTCCCAGGGAATTCTTTAGCAAGATGTCCCAGTCGTCTGCAACAATAACAGGGGGTTAATCCTCTCATCTGCCTAGATGTTCCCCAACTCCTTCTGTACTGTGCACCAGGATCATGATGGATAGCTTGCAAATTTTTTTTCTAGGATCCTGCATCCACTTGTTAGTCTAGGCATTCTTTCAATGCATAGGTATAACATATCTATCACTATACTTATCGGATTTATTCATATCAAACTTTCTTTCATCTATTAATGCCCTAGTTTTGAAGCTAGGAAAAAATCTATAAAACATACCTAGATCCATGCTTTAGAAACAAACAAATTTCACTTATCTTACTTCTACAGAGCACAAAGCTTCCAGATCTAAGACTTTTAACTATTCTTACCTTTATTGAGGCATAGAGCTTACAGATCTTACCTTTTTCTTCACAGATCTGACTTCTTTTCTTCAGATCTAACCTCTCTTTCTTCAAATTTGACCTCTTTTCTTGGCACAAAACTTCACAGGTCAAACAAAACATTGCGCACTAGAGCAACAGATCTACGCACATAGCTTATTTCACGAAAATCTTCTTCTTCTTCAGTTCCTAGCAATCACAATTCCAGGTCCCGACAATAGAACCATTTGTTGGGACATAGGGCAAGACCCAAGGTTCAACACTCAAGAGCGTACCAACAAAGCCCTAACTATCGATCCTTTTGGCAGCACCTGTGAAGAAGATGAAGTCTCACCCGAGGTAGAGGCAGGGGTGGTTGCAAGACTCAGGTGTCTGCAACCTTAGCTGGGACACAGATATGTGATTATCTTTCTTATGGTGCACTTAGCATCATTTATTCCTTTACATACATTCATTAATATACTTCGCAACAGGCACAAAGAATCGCAGTGAATACTTATACTAAGAATGATTCAGTACTTATCCACAAAAATATAGGTTAGTTCCAACAGATCAAGCACTAAGCATCTCATATATCAGATCTAATGTTCATTCATTCATCAACAACACATAGCATAACTAGATATACTTAATCACATCAAGCACTTAGCCAAGGAAGAGATAAATACATAACAGCGAAGCACAAAACACTCTACACATAGTTACGTGGTTCACCCCCACCTTGGGGCTACGTCCATAAAGTCTTCTTTATATTATCTTGGTCAAGCAGTTACAACACAGAGCTCTAATGAACCTTACTTTGCACAGGACAAAAGATCTGCGTAGCTTGCTAGATCCTTCTTCCTTGCTCTTCAACATCAGACTATAACAACCTGCACTTAGCTCTTCGATCTCATGCACATAGCACTCTAAGATACATCCGATCACAAAGATCCAATTACTAGCACTAAGCTTTCATTCATACATCACATAGATGTACTACATTACTATCTCCTCTCTATCTTACTATCTACATTTCCTATTTATAGATTACAAAATTGGCCTAAACGTGGTTGAACCCATTGGCTGACATCCCTTTCCCATTACATCAACCCAAAACCCTAAAATGGACCCCAAAATAGGTCTTTCTTCCTTATTTTATGATTTGCGTGGCACTCCTTCCTTGGCAAGCTGTCGCAGTCCCAAAAGTGGTCAAGTATGACCAAGTACCCTTCAAAACTTGGTCAAGGGCCAACACCTCTTGTCCAAGATGATATCTTCCTGTAACTCATCCAAGTACTCAGGTGAAAACTCATCAACTGATGGAATTTAAACTTCTTCATCTTGATCCATGATCATGGGAGGCTCAAAAAGTTTCAAGTTCTCAACATTCACAACTGAGTAAATCTGCATATAGGGCGGAAGATCCAGACAAAAATCATTGGTACTGCTTTTCTCTAAGATAGTGAAGGGTCCATAATGAATGGGATTGAGTTTCTTGCCTTCACCCTTCAATATCTCCTTGCTGATGTGAATCCATACCTGGTCTCCAACCTGGAACTGATGATCAAACTTTTTCTTGTCTTACCGAGATTTATACTGTGCTTAAATCTTCTCCAACTATTCCCTGACTGCCTGGTGTATCTATTGAATCCTCTCGATGAACTTGCGTGCTCTTTCCTCTCTTCGATCTTCATTTACATCGGTATCTCTCGCGTACATCAAGTCCAAAGGAACCTTTGGTAGGTACACAAAACATGTATCAAAAGGTGAAATCTGAGTGGATGAATGTAAAGCTCGGTTGTATGCATGTTGTACATAGGGTATCTATTCATACCATACCTTGGGACACTTGCTGCAGTAACCTCGAAGCAATAGTACCACTATTTGTTTTACCACCTCTCTCTATCCGTCGGTCTTTGGATGGAAATAAATGATCCTCTTCAATTTGGTGTCCATCATTATCCACAAGATATTCCAAAATTACCCAAGGAATTGAGTATCTTGATCCGAGACGATAGATGTGGGTAATCCAAAGTGAACCCAAACATGCTGAAAGAAGAGATTACCAGTCTGGTCAACAATGATCTTCTTTTTACAAGGCATCAAGATAAACATTTTGCTGAACCTATCCACTACAACATACAAATAGTCATGAACCCCTTTGGTCATGGGTAAACCCCCTACAAAATCCATGGATATACTTTCCCATGGATGGGATGGAACATGAAGTGGTGAGTAT
>JASDQU010094898.1:12500-34129 GCA_032191745.1 Picea mariana | reverse complement strand
CATGGGGCTGAAGAGCCCACCAGATGGATGCTGAGACCCCATCAAGGGGCAGAGACAAGACAAAGCTTGATCAGGGGTTTTGCACCTGAGAGGAAGAGGACGTTCCACCAGAGACACTCAAGCAAGAATAGACCTAGGGGCAATGACCCATTTTCGAT
This sequence comes from Picea mariana, assembly GCA_032191745.1. Lineage (NCBI taxonomy): Eukaryota > Viridiplantae > Streptophyta > Pinopsida > Pinales > Pinaceae > Picea > Picea mariana. The sequence continues at coordinate 33,971 of JASDQU010094898.1, read as the reverse complement.
GGAACGCTAGCCTTGGAAGGCTTAGGACATCCCCATCTTCACCATGACGTCATCCAGCTTCATGGACGCTTTTGGAGACAGGCTGGGCAGCAGTGGCACATGTGGTATGTTGGAGAGGCCCCTGGGGGGCTAACGTTTTGCTCCTGGATGTCTCATTTTCCCTAGAAAGGGCTAGCGCCTCCCTTGAAGGGGCTTTTACTCTCTTTTCTGCTTAATTAGGGCTTTTACTTAGAATTTAATGTAAAAACAGTATTATTTTGACATTATGGCTTTGTCGGCCTTTTTTATGACCTAAAAGGTAAAATTAGGTCATTAATACACTACATATTGAGGGTTTTAACTCTCATTTTTATCATCAATTATCACTCACTCATAGTGATGTCTGATTTTTAGCGCCCTATTGGGGTTTTTGGCTGAACTAAGTGATGCGCATTGGTTGAAGGAAGAGAGTTTTGGCATTATATGGTGTTTCTCTTGAAGGAAGGTTTACAACTAGGGTTTGCATGATTATTTCTTGATGACTTGTAAGTATTTTCTGCAAAACTTCTCGATTGAATAGTTGTAGTTTAATTTCTTGCACTTATTTATAAATATTGTTGAATCAAAACCCTAGGGGACAAACACACAAGTAGGTCGTTGTCTCATGTCACCTGATAGAGAAGATTTAAGCCATTGAAGAGGAAAGAGAGAGCCTAGCCATAGCTACACTCCTTTTTCCTTCTTCCTTTATGCTAGCCGTACCATTNAGGACGTCCCAAGCCTAGGTTATCTACACCTAGGGCCAGTTTCTTTTAGGGTTTGATGAAAGAGCCTTGCCTTAGCAACACTCTCCCTCTTAAACCCTCATGTCTTGACCTTATGAGCTAGTCGTTTTTGCCCCTTACTTCCTTCAGCTTTTGCGTCCTTCACTTAGCTAACTCCATCTTCCCTTTTTAAGGCACTGATCTCCAAGACCCCTTGCGCTGAAGTGAATGTGGTCATAAACAAACTCTTTAAGCCTTTTGAAACCCTAACTATACTAACCCTAAACTCTAGCTAACCCTACTAACACTGGACTGTTGACGTCACCCTTGGTTATTTCATCTTGATGCAGCAACGTTTCACTTTGTAAGCAATTGAATGATAGTTGAAGGCATTAATTGATTAAAGAGGTTGTTTGTTGTATTGAATGTTGTATCATTCTAGTATTTATTGATGAAGTGACATCACTGCCATTACCATTTTGTAAACATTGACTTCGTCAACATTTACTTTTAATTGCTCATATTGAATATCAGATTTGTCTTTAATATACTTGAAGTACTAACCAGGATTGCACGTATCAGTTTCCTTGTTGTATTGTCTCAAGCAGGTGCTTTTCTTTTCTTTGGTTGTACTTTATTATTGGTTGTTTAGCCGGGAATATCTGATTGGCGGTGATCTGTGAAAGGGGGAACTTCTTCTTGTCTTATTATCCTTTGCCCTTTCAAAACCCCAGGTCACCGGGGACATCTCCCTTGGGCCTAGACTCCCTTAATAGAAAGAGCCTTCCCATCGTGGTGACATTGGGTGGGATAGGTTCCTGTTATGCCAGTTTGGCCCTCTACCTTATAGCCTTTTCTCCTGGCTACAAACTGTGCGATAATACAACCATCCATGAAGATTGAACACCCATAAACAACCCATGATTTTCTAAGGTGTTCCATCAACCCTTGCATCTTTGAGACCCCTCTATCTAACAAGGTTGTCCTCATTTTATTGTAACCAGGGGGTTGAAATGATGGGCCAGCAGCAAGTACTTTCCTTATCATCTCTTTGTAGAGAGGAGAACGAGTGGCATTAAATGATATTCCATTAGCAAAGAAAAATCCAGCCACCGCATCATCTGCCTCCTCCTTGGGTTGTGTATTGAACATCTCTATGACAACAGCTTTCCTACTTGAAGCAGTGTTACTAGAACCCCCTACTGAATCAACTTGATCATGGTCATGAGTTTCTCCATGAGAGAACTCCATTGAGCTAGAAACTCTCGGTTTTTTAAAAATGGAAGGGCTGTCCTCCTCTTCCTCTGCAAGAATAGTACCACCTGTGGCAGCCATGTGAAGTTTAGTCATTTCAATTCTTTTTTCCAATGGGCAGGTGCATATTTTTACTCCATCACCTAGAATAGCCAATAGATGATGATAAACTCTAGTGTAGCTGCCCTTAAATACATGATTGCAAAGGCTGCATAACCATTGCTCTGAACCACCACTATGTTTGCTCTTGTTTTGAGTAACCTTCTTGACAAATTGCAGCAAGGGTTTCTTGACATTTATGGCACTAGAAATTGAGTGTTCAGTGGACTCCGGAATTGTATTTGGAGGTCCTCTCATTTCAGATTGAGGAGATTGAGAAGGATTGTCCATCTAAAATATTTAGCAGATTTCAACCAATTACAAAATGACAAATTAAATTGTTTAAATCAAAACTTAAAAGTTAAAACTGTTGTAGCTTTACTGCTGTAAATTAAATTAATTATAGTTAAATTAATAAATTTACTGCTTTTAGCTATATTTTATTTTGATTTTTTCTATAGTTAGTAACTTTAACTTACTACTATGTACACTGTAAATTTAAATTAATTTACTAAGTTACCACTGTCACCTATGTAAATTTAAATTAAATTTTAATATTACACTTTAAATTAAATTAAAACTTAAGTAACCAAAAAACTTATAATTTAAATTTAAATTAAATTACAAAATGACAAATTAAATTGTTTAAATCAAAACTTAAAAGTTAAAACTGTTGTAGCTTTACTGTTGTAGCTTTACTGCTGTAAATTAAATTAATTATAGTTAAATTAATAAATTTACTGCTATTAGCTATATTTTATTTTAATTTTTTTTATAGTTAGTAACTTTAACTTACTACTGTGTACACTGTAAATTTAAATTAATTTACTAAGTTACCACTGTCACCTATGTAAATTTAAATTAAATTTTAATATTACACTTTAAATTAAATTAAAACTTAAGTAACCAAAAAACTTATAATTTTTAAATTTTATTAATTTTAATTTTAATATTACAGTTTAAAATTTAAATGTTTAAACTTTAAATCAGAATTTAATAATTTTATTAATTTTAATTTTAATATATTACATTACAGTGATTACAGTTTAAAATTTAAAGTTTAAATTAATAAAATTAAACTTTAAATTAATATATGTAATATTAATATATGTTTAAAATTAAACTGTAATGTAATATTAATATATGTAACATTGTAATATATTACTTTAAATAAATTTATTAAACTGTAATGTAATTAGTAATTACTGTTTAAAATTTAATTTTAAACTTTACATTAATAAAATTATAAATTTATGACCTATCTCCCGGATGAACCAACCTATATACAACAAGGGGTAAGGTTTAAATTGAGTATATAGTATACTATATTATATATACTATAATCCACAGGTATAACTTTAAGTTTAAATCCATAAATTTAAGATAATAATTGAATAAATAATAAATATTAAATTTAAAATTTATATAAAAAATAAAAAAATAAAAACTTGCGGGAATAGTAGCACTAAGCATACCTATAACGGGCGGCGACGGCGAAACGTTTCTTGAACTGGTGGCTGGACTGGCAAATTAAACCCCTCTCCATCTCCCACACGAATTGGTGGCTGGACTAGCGAATTAGTGAAACGATTAAACCCCTCTCTGTCTCCGCGCGAACTGGTGGCTGGACACCCGGACTAGCAACTGTCGAGGGAGATATCAGATATAATAATAAACCCGAGGGCCGACCGTGAGGGCCGACTCAGACTGTGAGTGAGGTGCGGGCAGAGAAACGCGACTGTGAGGGCGGCGTGCAGAAACTAGAGCGTGGGTTTGATGGGTAGGTTAGACTTTACGCACACGGGTGAGTGAGGGGCACGTAGATTTAGGTTTTTTTTTAGTTTTTTATTATTAATGTGTAGATTCGTCCCCGAATTTTTTAGGGATGTCAGTACGGGACCCGATCTGTCCCCAATTTGACCCAGGGACAGATTGGGTGCGGCTTAAACGTCCCCAAGTCCCCACTGACGTCCTCCACCAATTTGAAACATTTCCTAGGTGTTTTAAAGTCCCCGGTTCGTGGGAACGCAAGGTACTTGGGTTTTTTTAGGGGGGACGGGTACCCGTGCAACATAGCAATTTATATCAACCAATAAAACATCTAAATCAGCATACAAAGATCTAAACTAGTTAAGAAAATCAGCATCAACTACATGAAACCAAGGATTATCTTGCAAATTCTTCCCGCCCCAATTGAGGACTAGTCGGGGCACATCTTTTGAGCCACCAGTCATTAAAATTTGAGAATGGAATCTCTCAGGGCGCAGCAGACAGCCAAAAAGTGCACAGGTCTTGAGGAGAGTCAATTGGGGTTCCAGACGGAGTTCCGGACCAGATCTGAGGAAACCCTTCTGACCCAGTACAGCATTGGCCAGGGCGCACATTTCGAGATATATAGCAGCAGATTCCGTCGGTGGAATCACTAGGGTGCACTCATAGAGCCCAGGAGGTGTGCAACCCCCTAGGGGATGACATCCAGAGCTTGTGGGGTTCGATCGTCATTTTGTCTATCATCAAAAGTAGCCTAGAGGCTAGGGCGCTCAGTTTGGGACAATTTCCAGGCGATTCTGACGAGTATAGCCACCAAGGCGAGTTTTCCAAACTTGCAGCAGTTGCCGTGAGTTTCCGGAACTGCATCATTTTGTCGATCTATCCGTACATGCACAGATCTGCCTTCATCTTCTGATCACGGGTATTTTGTATTAGTTGCTTGTATTCCAGTGACGATCCACGAGATCTAGTTGACGATTTTATCTTCTTTCAGCACATTATTGTATTTCTTTCTTTTTCCCTCATAATACATATGAATGAGTTGGTGTTGGTTCTTTACGCTTTATGCATCGTATATTTCGCCTAAACCTTAATTGAATGAAAGACACATGCGAAAATCACCAAACATGTTAAAACACTAATTCAAACGCATCCAGAAACCCCAGAGTATCAGACCAGACAATGGACTTGTAAGTTTAGCAGTGTTTCCTAGACTTGTCGAGTTAGGAACATTACAAAGCTCCCAAAAATACCCCATCCTAAGAGTGACCATCTACTTGAGTGCCCCAAGCCAACCACCAGCATTTAAACAAGGTAAAAGGCATAGTTTCCAAAGCAAATGTCTCATAATCAAAAATAACCTCTTATACACAAGCTAGAATGCCTCAAATATTAAAATGATACCCACCATCATACCTGACTTGTACCGCATGGAGCAAGACCCAACTGACATGTGGTGGCAAGCTAGTGTGGATGATGACCAAGTGTTGGGTCACTATGGTGGCAATGCGGGTCTCTAGCTGTGCAAAAGGATATTGTTGGTCATGTGGTCTCTCGGCACTCCATATCTGCAACCTGAGGGCCTCAAGACATAATCTCCTTAGTTATCCACAAAATGGGGATAACACAAGCCAATCCTTTTGACTTGATTCCAATAAAGACACGAAAATTTTCATCAGCACATCTTCATGTAGCACATTTAAGCTCGAAGCATACTTTGTATAATTCACGACATGGGTGACTGCTAGAGATGGATCACCGTTTAATTTGGGGCAGCTTGCCCTCCACTCCGAGGAGCAATGATTTGGATATCAAGGAATATCCTGAACATCAAAGGAGGGATAAACCTTATGGAATGCCCATGGTAAGTCCCGTGAGGCCATGGTTCCATTACTTAGGGTAATACCTCAATGGAGTCGCCATATGAGCTCAAGGCTCACCAAAGGATGGAAAAGGATAAGGGAAAAGTGGGTTTTGGGAAGGTGAAGTCACCAGATGAGCTCATCAAGGAAAAGGGAAAGCGGACGTCCCTTAGGTGGAGTCGTCAGGCAAGCTAAGGGAAAGGCTTTGGGATAGCTTACCAAAGTGTCGTTAGGGTACGAAGAAGATTCAAAATCTTCCCTGGCGGCAATGCCAAAATGTTATAGTGCAAGTTGTAGGTTGGGCAAAGCCCGACCCAACCACAAAGCAAGTGCTACAACTTGGGAATCCTACACCCAATGTCACCTTGATGTAGGTCTCGCACTTCAAGGGTGACTAGGTCACTCTAGGGAGGCGATTTAGGTGACCCTAGGGGGGATGAGATGGAGATGAATAGAGATGGAAGTGGAGCCCCTAGAGTTCAAGTCTAAGTGGAGTGAAATGTGTGGAATGAAGTCTTGGGAAGGTCCAAGGGTTGCCAAGTATGTTGAGTAACCTGTAAATGGTGAAATACCTGCCTGAGACACAAGAAAAACCACTTTGCAATGATGTATGTTAGTTGGAGCAGCAATTTAAGCTTGTTGTCCCTAATTTGCAGCAATAGATAACAATATATATCAGCAACAATATGGTACTATAAGCTGCCCAATAAATGCTAGAGATCAAGTAGAAGATACAAGAGAAAGACTAGTTAAGATACAAGAGAAAGACTAGTTAATGACTAGCTAAACTCAAGATGAAAAACCAATATTCTAGCATAAAAAAATAACGACGTTGTAAACACTTGTCTGCAGCAAATTATATCATCCTTATGGCTGTAGCATTCAATGTATTAAAGCAAGAAAATCAGCCACTGAAAACCCTCAAACTTTGCCAAAAAGTGCGCTAGACCAAGAAGAATAAGTGTGCAAACTTTGAGCAAAATCCAATGCTTGATAAGAGAGTTATTCAAGCAAATGAGTTAGAGTTTCTGCAGCCCTAATGGCTGAAGATGTAATTTTATAACAGCAGCAAAAAGTAGCCCCTTGATGGGGATGCCCTAGTGGCTGTGAGGTGCCCAAGGGACAAAGAATACAATCCACTTTGCAAGAAGTAAACATGACCAAAAATCATGTTTCCCAATGCAATATTTTATTTCTCCAATGCAAGATTAGTGCCTTTAGTTATGGGTTAATGGGGTCAAGAAGAAAGAGCTAGGGTTACTAAATCCTTGGGGGTGTAAACCCTCTTACTTCCCAAGGCAAGTAACCTAGCTAGGGTTTGAAGATGAGGGGTGTAAATCCTCTTACTTCCTCAACTAAACCCTTGCAAAACTATTTTAAAAGCTTGACAATTATGGTGGAAACTAGGATAGGGGTGTATGCCCTTATACTCCCTATCTAGCCTTGGCCAAAACAACCTTATCTTGAATTATAAATGATAATAACAAAGTAAAGAGACCATACCATTCAAGAAAAAGCATTAACATGCCAAAGTAAACCTCCACAAATGCAAGAGAATGACCTCCTAGAGATAGCGCACCATCATCATCATCACACCATAACCAAAAAGCATTATTCCATAGCACAAGAGGAAAAATACTCCAAGTGTAGCAAAAATTTCAGACCAATACTTCTCACAAGAGGGAGAGTTATGTTAAAATGAGATCATATGATCTATTATTTATACACTATGTCACCAAGGTGACTTGTCCATATATTAAGGAGTAAACCACAAGACTAGGGGTCAACAACCCTAATCTTGCCCCCTTTAACAAAGTAATATTAAACAATTCATTTAAAGTTTCACTTTTGCACAAATAAAACCCTAATTTTACATGGACGTCACCCCTTTAGGGGACGTTTTTCCACTTGGGACAAATCGTTGGTGTTGGAGAAGCTATGGTAGGTCTCCAAAGGCCACATGTCAAGCATCTATGCAATCTCCTCATGGCCAAGGTCTCATCCTCCTCAAAACGTCCATGTGTCAATGTGTAGCAACACCACCAGCAAACCCTAGCCCCCAAGTATGACGTCAAGCTCAAAAGGAAGACGTTTTGCCCCTCCTAGGAAAATCAATTGGCATGTGAGGGCTGGGCTAGGTCCTCCACATCATCTTCTAGGTCTTCAATTATTCATTTATTTGATCTGGCATGTGGACCCTTGCAATCCAACCTGTGGGCTTGCAGCGCCATGGAAGCCCAAGCTAGGCTTGTTCTCCCAAAATTGTCTACCAACTGGTCCTGCAAAGACAAATGAGCACGCCCTCCAAGGATCTCAAGTCATAACATCATGGTAAGTGAATCCAATCAATAAATGAGCCGCTTAAGCATGTGCATCAAAGATCACTATACAAACAATTGATTGCTCAAAAACACTATGCGACTTGTCAAGCTTGAATATGGGAGGGTTGACGAGGTGTCCTATTGGGTAGATCTTGCCCTAGGTCAAGAAGAGTTTCCAAGAGATCCCTCTCTAAGCCATGTAAAGTGGGTGAAGTGGTTGGGGTCAAGACTCAATGGGCATTGGGCTCATCACGTACGAGGGGTCGTAGTGTCTCATTCATGGGTGCCTTTGTAGAGGGTGTGTGGTACCCACAACTAGTGGAAATGAAAAGGTTGGCTCGTGATGAGACCCCCTTTCTCTCAGCCATGCAACTGAGAGCCATTACCCTGGTTTGGTGACCAGATGATGGCAATGTCATACCACTAGATATTCATGGATGTAATAGGTTAGCTCATGATGAGACCTCCCATCTATTAAGTTTTAAGCTATTATTAGGTTTCTTTTCAATTTACTAGATAACCATAGCATAGGTAGGATCACTGAGAGAAACACAGTCACAAGATACATAGCATTTATCTTGGGAAACCCTCATGGGGGAGAAAACCCAGCAAAACTTCCTTAATATAGATAGCCAATACAATGCCAAGACTATAAACCAAAACACTAGAGAATATCCAACACTGAGCAATGCACCTCTCTCTTCCTTCTTCTCCCAACTGCATCTCTCCAAACTTGCACACTTGATGAGTGAATGAGTGAGTGGACAAATGAGGTGCTGGCCTCCTTTATTTATACTAGCTGGCAGGCACTGGAAAGGTGTCTCTTCACTGGGCAGGGCCGACTTCTCTTCTTAGTAGTTAAAACCACTTTAATTAGGCATGGGGGCCGACTTCTTAATTAGCATAATATAGTTAGGGTTTGACCAATCCACAAAAGGGGATTTGGTCATTTACAATGCCCGACATGATCAATCCACAAAAGGGGATTGATCTAATTAATAATTACTCAATAATAAATAGAATACTCTTTGCAGTTATAATATTTCAACACTCCCCCTTAACAAGAAGGGTGTTCTACAACATCATCAAGAAAGAGAGAGGGCAGCAACATCAATGGTATCTGGAACACTGACTGGCATATCTATAAATCATCGAAAGTTTTTCTCATCATCAATATCATCATCCACAGCAAGGAGCTGGAATGGCATCATCATTTACATCAACATGGATTAGTATAACACTAATACATCATCATCATCAATAATAGCACGACGTTGATACAACATCAACAACAACAGTATCACAGCACGAAGGTTGGAGCATCATCAACATCAGCACTAAGATGGAAATCTTCAACACGAAGCTGGCATCACATCAACATCAACACGAAGCTGGAAATATTCAGCACGGGGCTGGCATCTCATCAACATCAGCACGAAGCTGGAAATCTTCAGCACAAGGCTGGCATCACATCAACATCAGGACGAAGCTGGAAATCTTCAACACGAAGTTGGCATCACATCAACATCAACACGAAGCTAGCATCACATCAATATCAGCACAAAGCTGGAAATCTTCAGCACGAGGCTAACATCTCATCAACATCAGCACGAAGCTGGAAATCTTCAACACAAGGCTGGCATCACATCAACATCATGTGCAACAGAATGAGGCAAGTGCAACAACATTTTGCGGTACTCTGACAGATCCAAAGGATCTGTACAGGGATGATCAGTACCCTAGGATATAAAATCCTCACTGAGCTACCTGCTATTGGTCAGGACACCATAGTATCATCAGCACTACTCCCCTTTTCGAGGGAGGTCCTTTCGGACTATACCAAACTCGTCTCGAAAGTATTTAAACTTTACATGAGACAGAGGCTTGGTCTGCAACCTGCTCATCTATGCCAACATATTGGAGCTTTAAAGCTCCCCTCTGCATCATATCATGAATGAAGTGATACCAGATCTCTATGTGCTTCGACTCATCATGGAACACATCATCTTTATACAACTCTGGTTATCACATAGGATCACGGTGGCTTCCATCTCCAGATCAAATAGATCTGTCAACAACATCCGAATCCATATGGCTTCACAACTGGTGGAACATGCAGCAATGTATTCCGCTTTTGTCGTGCTAGTAGCAATGTTGGATTGCTCCCTACTCTGCCATGAAGTCATGGCTGACCCCAGACTAAAACAACATCCCGAAGTGCTCTTTCTATCAGAAACACTTCCAGCTCAATCTGAATCAATATATCCATACAATCTTAAGTCATGATCTCTACTATAACAGAGACCAAAATCAAGCGTACCCTTAAGGTATCTCGTCACATGTTTTGCAGCGACAAGGTGAACACGTCTGGGCTCTACTAGATACTGACTCAAAGGTGTTCACAGCAAAACATATATTCGGTCTGGTATTCATCAGATACATCAACGAACCAATAATTTGTCTATACAGTGTAGCATCAACCAATTCTGACGAGGTATCTACCAGGAGCTTCAACATTGTTTCCATGGGTGTGTTCATGGATTTACACTCCAACATATCAAACCTCTTCAATATTTCAACTGCATACTTCCCTTGGTTAAGGAAGATCTTCTTTGGGCTCTCCCAAACTTCAAGACCTAAGAGATAATGCATTAGGTCTTTCATCAAACTCTGTAGCGAGCTTCTTCTACAATCTGTGATGAGTTTTTCTTCATCTTGTCAAGAATACATCCTCTACATATAGTAGCAACAATATAACTGGCTCATCATTCATAATCTTGAAGTAAAGGTTAGAATCAGTTTTACTCTTGGTAAAGCCCAAACTCTTCAGAAAACTATCAATCCTACGACACCAAGCTCTTGGAGTTTGCTTCAATTTGCAGACATGAGTCTTTTTGTCTTCAACTTCAAATCAAATTTTCACATCACTTTGTACCAATCTGACACACTTACTCAGCTGCAACTCAATATCCACTGTCATGTGCTAGCTCTATGTACTTTTTGCAAAGCACTATCTGTCTCACTGCCTGAGAGTATGTCCTCTCCTCTTTCTGCAACTATTCCTTCTGGAACTGGGACTCTACACCTGCAGTTGCTCTAAAGCTGAGAACGGTTGCTCCATTCTCACTGTGACTATTGAAATCTGAGAGTAACTCCTCTACTCCATCATGGCAACAACTTCATCTGAAACTGAGAGTGGCTCAATAACTGATACTGAAGGTAGCTCTTCTTCTTTCATGGAGGTAACTCTATCTTTTATTGTAGTCATGTCTCCATGACCCAACTAATGTACTGCACCAACTACCACTCAATTTTAAATATGGGGATTGCTCCCCCTGCATCTCATACTATATATGAATCATGGTTGTTATGGTTGTCTTCATGAATACTGGAACTATTTCTTCAGTTACTGGAGTAAGTGTCTCGTCATAGTCTTCTCCCTCTTGCTGGGAGAATCCTTTGGACACACATCAAGCTTTGTACATCTACAACATCCTTTATCTGTTAGATCAATCTTGGAAGTCAATACTAACTTCTCTTCTAGTCTCACGAAAAAATCCATATACTAGTCTTTCTGACTGGCTTCCTTTTCTGTCATTGAAACAAGGGAATCTTCCTAGGAGATTTCATATCTCCTAGAAGTTTCTAAAGCTATGATCTAGTCTGCTCATGGCATCTGTCTCCCAGTCCTGGAAGTTGTCTCTTCATCTGATCCTTTATGAGATCAGGCTTACTCTCAATTTCTTCTGAGTCTACAAGGACTTCATCATCTCTTATGGGGTATACTTGGTGTTGAATAGCAAGTCTAAATATGAAAGGTTGAGTCAGACTTCAAACGAGTTCCGCTTCCCATCAAGGTGGCTTCATTATCCTTTGACCAAGTCTTTTGTGAGTTCTTGTTCTAATGTGTGGTCATCTTTGGAGTCTTCTACTCTTTACAATCAATCTCCATATGAGATACTCTGGATCTCAAAAATAGCTTCTTCTTCATCCTCTTTGGTACATAGATGTATACCGTCATGTACACAACTTGGGTAGTTTGCTTCATGTCTCATCTAATATGTTGCCTTCTGTAACCTTCACTATAGCTTCCTCAGGGTTATCACATGTGACCTAAACCAAGGTCAACAAAACAACAAGTAAGAATAATACTCTTTTGATAATAGTATTAGAACAATAGCACGAATAATCGTCACAGTAGCTCCTTTAGAGCTATCACTTGTGACCTGCCTGAAACAAAGATCAAAAGTAAGAAATACAATACGAAATGAGATCAACACTCTTTTAGTGTTGTGATCAAACATTCATCCATGGTAACCTGGAACCAACACAAGAAGTTTCTCCTAAAGGAGATGTTAGTTGTATCTGGTAAATGATTACATTAATCATTTATGTCAATATGCTCACATGCTACCAAGCATCATACTTTTCAAAGACTGCTACCTCAACTATAGTGTTTACTTGTAATGGGGTAGTTATCAACTTGTCATGTGCAACTTTGAATCTTATCAACTTAATTAATCAAACCTGGAACCTAGAGTCTTGTCCTCAAGAATGAGTGTGTTGTTTTTCTTCCAAGTCTCCTTCACTCAAGATGACAAGTGCTTTCTTCAACCTGTCTTTTGTACTAAGACAATATGCTATCTTGACAAAAGGTCGGGTTAGAGAATAAACTCTATGATCTCAACTTTAATCAATCTAATACCTTGACTTTAATTTTGACCAAAGTTTAGTATGATGGTCATCGCTTCAACATGCAACCTAGATCAAAATAATGTCATAACAAATAGATGCATATCAAAATAATCAACCCTGGGTTGCATTATTCCTCTCAATGTGTTGTGTTGTCGTCCTTATACACACTTGCAAACATGAGATAAGTCCTACTCACTTAGTGTGTCCTCGGAGGCATAATGCCTAGGTTCAAAGTCTACGTTGTCACTTTGACTTGAACCTCTTCTGTCTAGGCTAACTCCTAGGGAAGCTAAGGGGGGTAGACCCTAGTTACTAGATGAGATTTACAATTAAGTGTTCTAGGAGTTGGTTTTAATAAGTTTAAAAGGTCAGGGGGGAATCTAGCCTATGATGTCAAGCAGCAAATGCAAGATGCAACTATCTAAGTATGAAAGTCAGACCTTTTCCTAGGGAAACTAAGACTAGTGCCTAAGATTGGGCAAGGGGTCAACTAAGTTAAGGGGATATTCATTACAAGATAATTACAAGTTACAAAGTATTACAACAAGATAGAGACAACTAAATACAAAGAATATAAAGATATACAAGCTAAACTAGATTAGATACAAGATATACAAAATACTAACAAGTGCTTGAAATGTGCAGGAAAGAAGATATTCAGAGATGAGAGATAATCAACACATCAAACCAAGCATGCTCACAACAGATAGAATTCCGTTGGACTGCTTACAAATGGCAAAGACACAAAGCACTCAAGACCCATTCAAGAGAATGCCTCCAAGTGGATGCGCACTTCTTGAAGGATCACACCACAGATATAGGGATACAAGATAGATAAAATGCTTGAAAATGAAGTATTCCAGATACGAGATATAACCACTTAAGCAATAATTCTACAACACATAAAAGATAACTTGCATATGAATGTAAAAGAGAGATCAGTTGCTTGCAAGTGTGAAAGTATATTGCAGATGTCGTAGATTGAAGATTAAGTTAAGTGATTAAGTGTGAGATTAATTTTTAGCCCTATCTAGTTGTCAACCCAAAAACTCTCCTCCCCCAGTTACCAAGTGACTGTTGGATGCTCAAGAAGTGAGGCAACGAGGCCTACCCTAACTTCACAGGTCAACCCTAAAATCAGAGTACTCCCGGAAAGGACGTCGTGCGCCATGAGACCGTCCCCGGCCTAGCACCTTACGTTGCCTTCCTCCGACCCCATTTTAAATGACGAAGATGGTAAGTTATGGTGTCCTATTAAGTCTAATTAATTAATTTTAGACCTATGAGCTAAGTATGCAATATGTGTTTGAGTGCTTGTAGCTTGCTCAAAAATGCCAAAATATTGAAGCTAAAAGATAAGAAGGTTGATGCCTTTAAACAATGAAGTTTGCAAATTAAGTCCTTAAGTTTTGAGTTATTGCATGTGAGTGTTAAGAACTGAAAATGCTGATTGTGAAGGCTGAAACCTTTAAAGACAAGATTGCAAGTTAAAGTCTTAAGTGAGATTATTGCGTGTGAAATGTAAAAGACTGAAAAAATAACTTGTGAAATGGAAAGTGATGAATTAATCCTTTAAGATATCAGTGTTTGCACGCATGTATTAAGATAAAATGCTGAAACAGTAAATGAGTTGCATGCAAAGTAAATTACGAAAGCAAATATCAACTATGTCTCCACGGGCTCTAATCTAGCAATTAAGTGTGAGATCTACTCTAGATTATTTTAGCTTTAAGCATGCATGTAGAAATCACTACTAATCTAGCTAAACTAAGCAAGGAAAGACAAAAAAGAAAACTAATCTAAACTTGCAAAGTAAAGACTGAAGGAAAGGAAGGCAAGCAACTTGGGTATAACTCCTTTGGGCTTGCGTTTACAGTATTTTAGAATAGAGAAGAAGAAGAAGAGAAACTTTTACCACAATGAGAGGAGTTGTTTGAGGTTGTGTCGTGCGGAAATTTAGGCGGCATGCCCTCTTGTTTTGGTAAGAACCTGCAAAAATCAGCAAGTTGTTGCTTGCTGATTTGAGCTGCAACACACTCAGAAAATGTTATGAAATCTTTGTTTTTAGGCAAAGATTTCATACATATATGAACCAGAAAATTATAGTGTTTAAATCGACCTATCTAAGCATATTAGCTACTAAAATCAGAAATGGAAAAGCATGAAGATAATCAGAAAATGTTTTAAGTGTAAATGAGAAGTAAGGGTAAATCCGTGCTTGGATCTATCCCAATATCTTCTTCTTGAAGTAACCTGCAAGTCTTAAACAAAACATGAGATGAATAGATAATGATTGCACATACTAATAGCACAAACTAATTTCTATCATTAGTAAATGTGAATCATATAAGCTAGCAATTGTACAATCACAAAGCTTAGCCAAGTAAACTAATTTACCCAACAATCTATCTACAATCACAATAATACTTAAAACAAAAACAGTTTCACCTCATAATCATGTGACGAATCCAGACAAATCTTGAGATCCTTGAGTCCTCCAAAGCTATTTCCTTTTATTATGCAATGGGAAGAGGTTGTAGCAACTAATTACCACAAGCTCTTCAAGAACAACACCAGTGAAGAAATATGACAATAATGAGAGAGATAGAGAGAGTGGGATGGTGAGAAAATAGTAGCATAACAGTGCAATAATGAAAGGTCAAGAATGAGGGAGTGAGGGGTCTCTTAAATAGCATGAGAAGCCAAGGAGACCCCTCTTGGATTATTGACAAGTGTCGCAATCCAAGCCAAGGGTGAACTCAAGCTAAAGAAGGCAAGAGCTTTTAGGGTAGGGGCGAAATGGCAAGTGAGGAAAGAGGATGGGTGACATGGCCAAGCAAAGCGGGCGTACTGGCCATGAGGAAGACCCACGCATGCTTTGAAAGCAAGATTCCTCTTTAAGCTTTGATGTTTCCACTTTCCCACTAGAGAGGGGATGCAAGTATCAAGGAAAGCATGAGCTTTCAAGGAGGCTAGCGTAAGCTTAAGGGAGGAGGCAAATTTGGTAAGAAAGGATAAGTGAAAGGTGAGGTGGCCACCAATGGGAAACGCATTGGTCAAAGGGAAGACCCACGTGAAGCCTCAAGGTAAAATTCTTCTTTAATCTTGGATGTTTCCACTTTTACGTATGCCCAATCTAATTTATTCAAAAGAGAAAGCGTGAGTAAAGAAGAATGAGTGAGGTTTAGTGAGGGAAACACGTGAGCTTTGGGTTGGAGTGTGGAACAGTGTGGAGTCCACACTCTTGGCTGATGTGGAGGGTAAGGAAGGGCGTACAAGAGAAGGTAGGGACCCACGATTATGAATTAAGGGAGTTTCCAAACTTACGTGGGAGTGGGGACGCATATCTAAAGGAAATGCGTGAGTTTGATGAGGAGTACATGAGGTAAGGGAAAGGTGAGGGTGAGGAGGAGTGTGTAGAGCACACTCCTCAATGGGATGTGAATGGATGATGAGGGACCCACGTTCCATTACAAAGGAAAATTCCAACTTTAACGTGGGAAGGGAGTACGTAAGCTCAAAGGGGGGCGTAGATTTTAAGTGAAAAATTAAAATTGGGTTTAAGGGGTAGGTAAAGGGTTAGGATGGGTTAGGTAGGTTCTCTCGTCATTAATTATCACTTACTTCACCTCATTTGGTCCATTATTAAAAAATTGACATTTGCCCATGTCCTGGGTTTGGCAATTAAAATCGCCATTTTCCGAAAAAACTCCTAAGTGGACAAAAAACCTAGCAAAACTCGTCCGACTGAGTTGAAACTTGGTCCACGGGTTTAGGGGGTCTCATTATCTTTCTTTGGAGTACAAATACCCCTATCAAAAATCCCGGGACCTAAGTTTTACATTAATTACCCAGAAACAATTAATTAATTAATTCCCAACTTTAAAAAAAACCTAGCTAGACTTGACGAAATTCCACGAAATTTTGCGTACTGTCTTACATGGTCATTTACAACATTCCTAAACACTAGCTACCTAGGAATGACTTCATTAGAATGCCTTTCACCACTTTGGAGGATTTATTGGGTGGGAGTGAAAAACTCAAGGGAGATTAACCCGCCTGGTTAGGCCACATTAACCTCCTGAGGACAAAAAACACTCAGTGAAAGGAACTCCCCTAATGAAGAAACCCTAAGGCAACTAACCTAACCATGATCCATGTAGACCTATTACAATATTAACCCACGCAGGGGTGCGGTAATCTCGCTTACAAAACTGTGTGCTGGAGCAAAAAAATGCCATGTAGAACCAAAAAGTTTTTGACATGTTTGCCTCTGTTGATGCATATCTTCATGGTACATGGAGTTAACCCCCTAGTTGAAAAGGTGGTCAACATGTTGGATCTGAGATCTTTTGGATCTATGGCAAGTGATCCCTTCTCCCTTTAAATACCCTTTAAAGCTTAACAGTTTAAACATATGTGAGTACATACCTCTAATAGTAGTAGCACCATCTTGTAGCAGCGGTAATAATTACCAACCCTTTAAAAATTTCAAGGGTGACTGCAACTGATACTTCAATTGATACTGCAACTGATACTTAAATTGATACTACAACTATAATTGATACTGCAACTGATTGTGAAACTGCAACTTAGGGTTTTAAGAGGAAACCCTAATTTTTCAAACTTCAAATTTTGAAATTCTGATCCAGGGACTAGATGCACTAGGATGAGGCGAGTTTGTTGGAGCTGTTAGATTTCAAAATTTCAAGTTTTGCCCCTTGAAACTTGACCTACGGAAATCTAGACTTGTATTTCTGGTACTAGTTCTGGTTTCCTGGTTTTTCTGGTTTTCTGGTAATTTTGGTTTTCTGGTATCAATCAAAACTAGGGTTTGACTTTCCGGAGGCTTTGTCCACTGAAAAGGTGTGCTCAAGCTGCCAAAAGATTCACTAGGGTAGGGCACACTTTTCTAGATGGTTTTTAGGAAAAAATTCTTCTCCAACAAAAAGCCCTAATTTTCTTGTACTGCAACAATGGCGTTTTTGCTTATCCAGTGAAAGGTGCTCTCTTCAGCTTAGCTCTGATACCATGTTAAGTTTTGAGCTATTATTAGGTTTCTTTTCAATATACTAGATAACCATAGCATAGGTAGGATCAATGAGAGAAGCACATTCACAATATACACAGCATTTATCCTGGGAAACCCTCATGGGGGAGAAAACCCAGTAAAACTTCCTTAATATAGATAGCCAATACAATGCCAAGACAATATACCAGAACACTACAGAATATCCAACACTGAGCAATGTGCCTCTCTCTTCCTTCTTCTCCCAACTGCAGCTCTCCAAACTTGCGCACTTGATGAGTGAATGAGTGAGTGGACAAATGAGGCGTTGGCCTCCTTTATTTATACTAGCTGGCAGGCACTGGAAAGGTGTCTCTTCACTAGGCAGGGCCGACTTCTCTTCTTAGCAGTTAAAACCAATTTAATTAGGTCTGGGGGCCGACTTCTTAATTAGCATAATATAGTTAGGGTTTGACCAATCCACAAAAGGAGATTTGGTCATTTACAATGCCCGACATGATCAATCCACAAAAGGGGATTGATATAATTAATAATGACTCAATAATAAATAGAATACTCTTTGCAGTTACAATATTTCAACACTATCCTTCAACTAACCCTTTAATCATTCTTTATTATATTGTGGGTCCCCTTAACTCAAAGATAAGTGTTTCATTGCTTTCTTGGGTGATCCCTGGGCGAAGCATCTGGAAGGTTCATATAAGGCTTTCATCTTTTACCCAACATCAATCCCTCTGGGCCTTTAGCCCCTTCTTCCCATATAATGAGGGACAACCCCTTCTTGGGTCAATACACCCTAAAATCCCAAGAGATAAGGAAATGGAGGGGAATAATGATGGAAAGTGGTAAGTATGGTCGGGAATAGTACGATGGATTTTTAAGGGAGTTCCTGGTAGCAAACCCATCCCCAAGGAAGACCACTTACTAGGGCACAATGTCAACCACCAAGGTGAAGCAGGACAAAAGGCATAATGTCCAAGCATATATCATGAAATCTAGAGCAATCAAAGATACAACATACTCAATTGACTTAAATATTGAAAAGATGCTCACCATAATACTAACTTGTACCTCATGGAGCAAGGCCCATTGCCTTTCAGAAGCCAGTTGATGTGGTGGATGCCATCTGGAAATTTGTGACCATCTGTGGTGGTGAGAGGGATTTCCAACTGTGCAAAAGTGTATTGTTGGCCATGTAGTCTTCTCGGCACTCCATATCTACAACATGAGGGCCTCTAAATATAATCTCCTTAGTCATCCACAAAATGGGGATAACAGTACCATGTGGTGGGTGGAGGTTGGCCCACGGGATAGTGGGTGCACAATGAGGTGTTGAGTTGTAAAAAATAAAAATAAAAACCTCTTTCTCTAACTTTGTCCTATAAGCTCACTTTTACAAATAAGTTATTTTTATAACATAAGCAACTCATTTTTATAACATAGTGAGGTTCACTTTACAATAAAGCTACTTTTATAAAACACGAACAATAAAGTTACTTTATGACTTAAGTGATTCACTTTTATAACTTAAATTAGATGCATTTTACAATAAAGTTAATTTATAACTTAAGTTGCATGCACTTTTACCAAAAAAAAGACTTAAAAAAAGAAAGACTTAAACTTAAGACTTTATTTCTAAAAAATAGCATCCAACCAAGTGAGCTATAACAAAATTATATCAAATATTACAATAGAGAAGAAGGCTTTTTTGAACTCTTAACCTCCTCAAAGTGAGTGCTTACCACGAAAAGCCTTGTTTTCACATGCAAACAACCTCATGTCCCACCAAACACAACAAACAAGCAAATGTTTCTGAAAATTTTATTGAAAACTTTTTAGACCTTTATATGCTTAGGGTAGATTTTGATTAGTTTACCTGGAAAATTCAATTTTTCCTTTTTGTTTTTTATTTCCCAAGATCACTCAAGGTGCAAGAAAAAGAGCATACATGGATCAAAAAAGACTTTCTTCTCTATTTCTAATTTTCCAGGATCGCGCAAGGCACAAAGTAAAGAGTATACACAAGTCAGAAAGGAAGAAACTCGTTAATATAAAAAATACCAAAATAACAAATCAACGCATCATAAAAGAGGTAGAAAACTTGAAAACATAACTTTATACCTCTAGATCTGAGAGATGCTCATATCTTGGGCAAACAAAAACCTTTTCAATTGAAACAAAAAGGGTTTCCAACTAGAAATGGCACTCCGAACCCAATGGAGAGATTCCCTCAGCCTAGAAAATATTAGAAGCTATAGATACACCCACAGAAGCTCAGAAAATTGCAAAAACAACCTGCCTTTCTTGCATGCAATAATAATGGAACAAGATCTTGATCTACAAAGGAGCATAAATTTTAAAAGTGCTCCAATACCATATTTAAAAACAAGGTATACACATACAAGTCAAACACCTTAAGACAAACACTGACACACATAGATCAAAGATCAGTACACCAACATTTTACGTGCTTAAAACCCTCAAAGAGGGAAACAATGCATGGCCCCAAGTTCCAACCATCACGGCCACTTGAGGCAATATATTAATGCAAAAAAGGTATAAATTACATGAACATCTCTCAATATTGATCATTGAGAAATGAGCCTACATGCTCTTTAGATCGAGATCATGGATCAATCAGGGGTTAAGCAATGGATCAAGTATCATTAACATTGAGGATACTGGTTACAACTCAAGGATCTATCTTCTTCTTAGAGAGTTACTTGAAAACATTGAAGATGTGTCCATGTGTACTAGAGAATTTGAACATGTGAGTTCTCTAAATTAAATGTTTACATGTGCTTCATCTAATCAATTACAATAGGAGCAGTGAATGATTGCAAAAGCTATAGAAATAACTAAATACCAAGCTACAAATGAAAAGATGGTTTTAAAGCTCTACATAGACATAGAGAAATAAAGAAATCATACACACACCAATAATGTGTGCAAGGAAGTGGAGGGAATAACATGAGATATATTAAACTGTGGTAAATATACAAAACATGAGGCTAGCCCGAGATGGGCTGTCAAACCTCTCAAATTACACCAGCCCTGATAAATAATATCGCAAACTTGTTATGGTGGTTTAACCACCCAACATTAACATTAATGGTTGCATATTTGTCACATGTCACTAACACTAGCACAGTATGGTCTCATAATATAGGTGTTCACATGTTACTATTTAGTACTGGAGCTCATTGTTTGCTCATCCAACAATGTCTTTATTATTTCCTTTTAAAAAATCTAAATATAGATTCATTGATATCATGACCATAATATATATAGCAGAGCCTAACAAGCTTTTACAATATTAAAATAAACAACAAAGCTAATGCAAATCATTCTCAAAATTGCCTAATTTTATTTATTATCGTGGTTTTGGTGGCTATCAATGCCGCCTTACATAAGTTTATACAGCATGACATAAGAAGAAAACAAAATAATTTAATATGATACACTTCACTATAAATTAAACAAGAAAAACAATGAATCCTATTGAAGAGGAAACATTAAAGAACATAATTAGTAAAATATAATCTTTAGAAGAAATAACCTTGTCACTTTTATCTCTCATGACGTTCACATTTACAGCTCTCAATTGACTTCTATTACTTGGAGATGTTTCCACCAAGCTAATCTGCAAGTCAAAACAAAAACAGATGTGGTAGAAGCAACTTAAAAACATGCATAGG
>JASDQU010094898.1:0-12400 GCA_032191745.1 Picea mariana | reverse complement strand
ACGTCTCCCTTGGACTAGCCCTCCTAAATAGAAAGAGCCCCCCATCGAGGTGACAGTGGGTGGGGAAGCTCCTGTTACGCCGGTTGAAGCCTTGACTCAAGCTCTTTGGACCTTTCCTACAAACCGTGCGATAACAGGCCCATAACCTGTTAGAATATAGAAGATGGTGTGCTCGTTTTACCATTGATGATACCCTCGTCACCCAACCATAGGCCGAAGCCACCCTTCGAGCACCTTAACCTGGATTGAGAATTACTGCGGAAGCAAACCCTAGGCTAGATAGCCAAACAAGTTGTAGCGCATCTTCCTCCAAGGATAACGCACCAACAATAACTGATCAGATAGTCCAAACCCTAGCCAAGAGATAGTCCAAGCCAATACTGAAACTACTAACTGTAGCAGCTGCACCTGCAGCTCTCCTCCACACGTGCGCACCAAATTGGGAACTGCAGTGCGCACCACTTGCTGTCTACAATTCTTATATGCTGTCAAATGAGAACTAGTGCCCTTTATTTATACTGGTTCTGCCAGATTTGCTGGGGCCGACTTCTCCTTCTGGATATGTGTCTGTTCAGTATATTATTATTATTTCTGGCCGACTTCTTCTCTTGGAGGCTAATAACCTAATATAAATTACTTCTTGAGCCGACAAGACTTCTAGGGTTATTAGCCAGCTCATTAGGGTTTTCTCTTGCTTTTCGGAGTCTTCTATTCTCGTCAGGTTCACACGTGGAGGTAAATTCCTCCCACAGCTACCATAATATTAACTTTGCTTGCCCTTCTTCTTGAGCATCCAATAATCATTTTGGTCAAAGCGGTAAGAGTTTAGGGGTAGACACATAGTCTAGGCTTGCATCCTCACCTAGTTTAACTAAGGTTTAAAACTCTTTTACGCAACTTTCACTTTTCAAGCTAACATCTTAATACAAGTTGTGTCGTTTTAATTTCTTGCACTTTACTTTACAAGCATTATTCTATCTTGCAAGTTAAGTTACTTTTCAGTTGGGCACCTCTACTTTCAAGTCGCACATCTCTAAAGGTTGCGCACCATCTTTATTTTGGGTAATTTACTTCCAAGTCTCCTCTTTTGCTAAGTTGCGCACTAGCTCTTATTGGCAGTGTATTTCCAACTTATTGCAAGTTACTTTCTTTCATTTGTGGATATCTCATGTTCATTGTATATTGGATCTAATGGTTCTTTGAATTCTTTGTATACATTGTGCAATTATCTAATTTGCTAGTTTATCCTTGTTATATTTCATTTGTATATTTCATCTTGTAATACTTTCAAGTGTAAAGTTATTTCATTGTAATTAGATCATTTAACTCTTCTTTGTATTTTTGTTGTATAAACTTAATTGACCCCCTTTACCGAATCTTTAGGCACTAGTCTTGGTTGTGCTTGTAGGGAAATGTCTGCTTGTCATTGAAGCTTTGCATTTGCATTGCTTCTTGTCATATAGGTTAGTCTCCCCCTAACTTAATAAACTAAAATTAACTCCTAGATCACATTAATCAACTTACTTAGTAAGTAGGGTCTACCCCCTTTGGCTTCCCTAGGAGTGAGCCTAGATGGAAGAAGTCCAAGTCGAGGTGACAATGGGTTTGGACTTAGGCATTGTGCCTCCAAGGACACACCAAGTGGGTTGGAGACTTCTCCACGCTTGTAGGTGTGTATAAGGACGACAACGTGTCTTAAAGAGATGAAGCAAAAGTAATGAATGAGGTGTACCTGCCCAGAACAAGACAACAAGCAAAAAAAAGAATATGGCAGTGTTTCAAGTACAAAATGATGTTAGAGCTTCAATAAGACAATGAATCTTTAAAATATAAGCTGGCTGATATTAAATTGCAGCAATATGAAAGTTTACAACAACAATAAGTATTTTATAACAGCTGCAAGAAATATGCCTCAGAATTGCTTGAAAAGACAATGAAAAAGTAGCTTTAACTAGGCCAAATGATAATCAATTGTCATATGCAATTTCTGAAGTGTCTAACTAGCATTTGAGGTCAGTTTTGCAGAAAATTTGCTGCCARWWAGATGGCTGTAGCAATCTTTTATAACAACAACAAAARTACAAGTAATCTAGGCTAATTTAGGGTTAGTTTTAGTTAGTAGGGTAGCAAGTAGAAGTTGAGTTTGACTCAAARAGGGAAGAGGTGAAGACTAGTGCCTTTGTGGGGGTAATGGAGTCAACATGTGGCGRCTTTCACTTGGAAGTAGCAACAACAATGATTATACTTGTCTAAGTAAAKAATGGATCTTAGAAGAGTAGCACCTWAAGTCTTCTAGGATCTAAACTTCTAGAGAGGTGAGCTACTAGAGAATAGACACTTCTAGGCCCTAGCGCCTTCCTTCTCCTTAGAGTATTGAAAAATATTCAGAGCAACAACAACTAGGCAATGGCTTCTAAAGTGCTAACACTTTAGGGCTTTAGAAGTGTGTCTAGGTTAAATCACTTTAGTAAAGTCTAGCAAATGAAGAGCAGAGAAGTAGCACCTTAAGTCCTTTACTCCTAGGGTTTGTCAAGCAAGCAATTTCATAATCTTTAACATGAATAAGCAAATATACCATAACCATTCAAAATGAAATGAAAATTGCAGATTTACTTACTTCACCAAGAATAATCAAGCAATAAAACCTTAGATTTCCAAGTAACTTCACCAAATATGATCCAAGTTGCAAAATTTAGCGTCCAAGACAAGTGCGCCTCACTATTTCAGCCAAGAACTCCCAAATAGGGCGCAAATTTCAGTCCTCTTCCTCTTGTGTGAGGAGTTGTGATGATAAAATGAGAGTATTTTATCTCTATTTATACAAATATTTGTCCTTTAATTAATTTTAGGTCAAATAAAAGGCTGACTTGACCAATTTACATTAAAATCCAATTTTGACATAAATAAAATTAATTAACATCTAAAAACATCTCCAAGGGTGATGTCACGCCCTTCTAGGGTGACGTTGAGGCCCTAAGGTGGAACATTGAAGCCTTAACAGATGGAAAAGCCTTGGACATGATGGCCAACTTGCACTCCTAGCGATTGTCCATTGTTTTGGGTATAAATACACCAGTTGAAGAATATGTTAAGGTCAGATGGTTGAGTAGAGCTCCCCTTTTTGTAATATTTTGACTAAGCAGAGCTGTTCTCTGGTTATGTATGAGACCCGAGACTTTCTCATTAATAGAAGGCAATTTTTGTCATCATCTTGTTTCCTCTTGTGCTGAAACACTCGTGCATGGATGATCCAGACGAGATGTTGTAGTTGTATTGTAATGGAGGTTTGATTATAATGCTGCTATGATCTGTTTCAGTATTTTCTTTCACTGTCCTATTTCCTCTTATGCTAAAATGCTCGTGCATGGATGATCCAAACAAGATGTTGTAGTTGTATGGTAATGGAGGTTTGATTATAATGCTGTTGTGATATATTTCAGTATCTTAAACTTAAGTTCAAGAGTGCTCTTGTGCCCGAGTTTCTCTTCACCAAGCTGCTTGAAGGCCGGATGCTCATGGCAGACTTGTCCACTTTCCTCACTAAGTCTTCCTCCTTCTCACCTTTAGCCTTAAACCACTGACTGAAGTTAATGAGAACCTCATTTGCTTATGCATTGCTAGCCCAGTTTTCTGTGTTAAAACATTCTTATGCTGAGCTTTGTCCATTTGACCTCCAATCATAAACCTTCCTTCTCAAACCATTTTGATGGGTACTGGGCTTATCCTCTTGCAATCTGAGGGTGACTCTCATTGCTAACACAATGCCTAATAACCTCCAGGTACAATGCCCCAAGGTGTGGGATTCTTGTGTGCTGGCATTACTGTACCTGCAAAGTAAAAGCTCATCTGTCTGTTGTCCAAGGTCAAGGAGGTGTGAGAGCCTGTATCAAAGAGAGCCAAGTAATCAAGTGGCCCAACGCTCTGCATCACATGTGCTATGTCCTGCATAAAGTGCACAATGTCTTGGATGAAATCACAGGGATGTCCTCCAAGACCATGTGAGTTGCACCCAAGTCAGTCAAAACCATGTAATCAAGTAAAACCAACAATCAAAAAGGGTAATAGTTCTTAGAATCATGTAAAATAAGCCATCTATTAACACAAAAGCCAAGTGAACAACTCTCATTGGGTATCCCCTTCAAACTTCACATAAGCTCAAGACATTATGCAATCTGGCAAGTTTAAGTATGAGAGGACCATCAAGAGAACCTACTAGGTGTGCCAGTACCCAGGTAGAGAGATATTTCCAGGAAGAACCAATCGTAGATATGTAATGAATGTGAGGTGGTCATGGGGTTTACTTCTGGGCATGGGGTCATTAACAATGCAAGACAATGTATGAGCTCACCTCCATGGGTGCCTTTGTAGAGGGTGCACTTGGCGATTGAGTTACTCTTTCCTCGACGTGTTTTTGCATTCCAAACCCCTTATTTGCCTTTTTATTTTATTTTATTTGATTTTGCGAGTCCCCTTAAAAAGGTTTCAAGCATTATCACTTCCTTTGCTTTTTATTAGGGATATATTCAAGTCCTCTTTGATTCAGGAATGTGTTTATTCACATTAGGACTAGGGGTGATCACCATTAATAAGGGGGTAGAGCTCAATTATGGACTATGGCTTTTAAATGTCCTCATTATCCCATTTCTTTCTTTATTATTGGCCAGTTGCAATCTACCTTTGGGCCTTTAACCCCTTCTTCTCACAAGAGAATGAGGTACATGTAACCACATTACCCAAAAGATGGGAGAATGGCGAGATCAAGGATGGAAAAGAGGTAAGTATGATTGGGAATGGTATGCTACCCTTTTCAAGGAACCACCAGTAGTACCCCTTTTCCCCAGGAGTGACAACACAAGACTAGGATGCCTAGGATTGCCACCAAGGTGAAACGAGGCAAAAGGCATAACTTCTCAGCTCATGATTCATTATCCAACTTCAACCTATGATCATTACTCAAATTCCCAATGTATTAAATATGACACTTTATATGAAACAAGGACTAATGTACCTCATAATGTGTCAGAACACCATCTCTCAATAAGCCTTGATGATTGAGTGTGATGAGCCATGCTAATAAGGAAGAGGCATCTCAGGGGGTTGCTGGGTTGCTCTCTGTGGACATGCTGGTCATTATCATCGTCAAGATCACTTCCTTCATTGTGAGCCATGAGATGATCTCCTCTAGTTACCCTTAGGTAGGAGGGGGTAACACTAACCATGCACGACTTTTGTATCATGGAGTTTTGTTGTTGGGCATCCTTTATCCTGTTACCCAAGGTTCCCTATATAGGAATGCATTAGCATTTTCCTCAATATTTGCGTAGGATGCATTTCATGCTATCTTGCTTGTTTTTTATACACATATGAAGTTTTGGTTGTATGGTGAAGGGAAATTGATATTTAAATGTTACAAATCGATCTCCTTAACATCCTCAAGAAAACACAACCTATAGTTGTAGCTTTTGGTAATATCTATTTGTGGGTCCCCAAAATCATGGGGCATATGACATACTTTCATCTTCAATTTCGAAAGTTATGGATGTTCAAACTTACAATGTAAAATTTCTTATGATTTTCAAATTTCTTTCAACTTGATAAAGAAATGGAATAATTGAGAAGGAAAATGTAGGAAGTGATGGGATAATATGGCGGTTGTTTTTCCCATGGACATTAGTTTGTAGCCCCTTTAGAATATGTTGACCCTGTCCTTTATTACAAGCAGGTTACTAATTGGTATAGGCTAATATTGCATCTATTGCAAAGTGGTAGCCTACTTTTAGTGTAGGTTGGCATTCTTTAAATGATCATTCTTAACCTTTACTAGATTGAAGTCTTTTTCCTTACAAAAATAAGGGCCATGAACTACAATGTGGCTTGGAAGTTTCTTGGTTTCCATGAAATTGAGCATGCTATACACGTGGGTGGAAAAAAGGTCCTTTTGGAATTTGTGATGTCATAGGAGCTAGTTCTTTTAGCATTTTGGGGTTAGAGATCTTAAAAAGGGTTTGATGAGTATGATAGATGGCTTCTAGGGAGTTGCACTAGGACTTTGACGAGTTGAGGAGCAATCAGGAATTGGTAGCAAGGTCTATATGGACCTTTTGTTAGAGAGATGTTAGATTGGTTTTCTACCTTGTTATGTAGCAAGGTCTATATGGACGTTTTGTTAGAGAGATATTAGATTGGTCTTCTACCTTGTTATGTAGGAAAGAGGTTTAGCTAATAGGGCTTTTCAAACCATAGAGACTTGTGGAATAAAGAAGTAGGGGATTGGTTAGACTGGAGAATAGTCCACTGTTCCTAGATGTTATTACTCATTGAAAAATTGTCCTTTATATATATTTGCAAAGATCTTCCAAAGTTTAGTCATTGCAAGATGAATTTGAATGCTTATGGCCCAATCTTGATGGATTGAAAATGGTCTTACGATAAACCTTTGATGGATTGTAAGGAGTTATATGAAAAAATTAGGCCAAAGCCTCCAATTGAAAAGTTTCTAAATAAGAAATGGGTTACTTAGGATGGTGAGGATTGGTTGACTAAAAGATGCCGTTATACATGAAATTGGAAAACCCATTTGTCTTTTATGCCTTGTTAACACCCAAAATGGATTTTTGCCAAAATCCATATTGGGCATTATATAGGATGGTTCGTGGGTACATCACATAATGGATTGGTTGGTCGGTCTATCATTTGTCATCGATGGTTTGTAAATGCTAGTTAGACTTGGCATATGGTCACAAGTCTTTATTGCAAAAGGGTTGAGTATTGTATAGATTGTTTGGGTAGGTAGTTCACACATAGGGACATCCAAAGGACACATCACATTTACAATCCCATATCAGTTAGGTTTGTAGTTGGTAGTAGGTACCCCATGCCTGCTTATTCATTGCAACATTTGGAGCAGATATGGGAGGTCGAAGACTCCTAAAGGGTTTTGGTCAAAACAATGCCTTTTCACTTTCACTTTCTTGATATCAAGGTTTGCTTTCTTAGAATTTTTGCGTTTCTTGAAAATCATATTTTTCTAGATCTAATTATATATTTGGTGACCCCCTACGGAGATATGAACATGGTACGATTTTGAGGCAAATTAGAGAAGTTTATATTTTTATAAAGCTTCTAATTTTAGAAACTTGGTCCTTTTCGACAACTAATTACATTTTTGGAGACCTAGTATGGAGATGTGTTCAGGGTTTAGATTTCAATAGATTTCAAGATTGTGAAATTTGGGCTATTATTAACATTCTTTTTTTGTAGGTTGGTCATATTTTTGGGGACCAAGTATGGTGTACAACATCAGGGTCAAATTTCAGGGCATTTTGAGGAGTTTGATTTTTTAGGGTCTGGATCCATTTTGATAGCTTTTAGATGATTCTTGGTGGGCCACACATGATATCAATTTCTGATATTTAGAAAACATAAGGTGCACTAGACTTGAGGTTTCTTCTTGACTTTGACCTTGGTTCCTATTATGGAGGAAGCTTCCTCACACTGTTGGTAGGCCTCATTCATTGCTATATTTGGCCTAGGCGAGTGTGCCCTACTTATGCTTTTACTTACTATTATTACACTTAGACTATAGTCATGAGAGAGTTAAATTTTAGTTTAAAGTGTGTTGCTATTTTTGGAGTTCTTGGATTTAGAAGCTTGTTCTATTCTTGTATGTACTAGATTTGAACTCTTCTATCTTTGGTCCACCTGTATTTTTGGTTCTCTCTTCTCCTATAAATCATTGTACAAGCAATGGAGGCAGATATTAATGCTTTCTTCCTTCCCTCTTGCTTCATATTTTCTTTTGGAGAGTTTGTGATTGGGAGTTAGTAGTGGAGTGTAGGGATTGGTTGACCGTTGAGTGACTGTAGTTATTGTTGTGATTGTTWATGATCCCATGTGATGTAGAGAAGTTGAAGAATCTTGGCTTCCCTGAGACCTTKGAGAGTGATTGGTGTTTTCCTGCTTGTCTGGGAACWTGTTTATTCATAATATGCTTATGGAACTTGTTTAAGCATAATGAGATTTAGGAATACATATATGCACACATATGCCTTCACACTCATGCATGTGCACATACATTCACATACAAATAGGCACATGAACACRGATATACACTAGAATGCATGCGTGCACATACCCACACACACACAAAAGACACACTTTCGTGGATATCTTTTTTTTTTTGGCAGTTTGACTCTTTTGTACCTATGCATGTTTTTAAGTTGCTTCTACCACATCTGTTTTTGTTTTGACTTGCAGATTAGCTTGGTGGAAACATCTCCAAGTAATAGAAGTCAATTGAGAGCTGTAAATGTGAACGTCATGAGAGATAAAAGTGACAAGGTTATTTCTTCTAAAGATTATATTTTACTAATTATGCTCTTTAATGTTTCCTCTTCAATATGATTCATTGTTTTTCTTGTTTAATTTATAGTGAAGTGTATCATATTAAATTGTGTTGTTTTCTTCTTATGTCATGCTGCAAAACTTATGTAAGGCAGCATTGATAGCCACCAAAACCACGATAATAAATAAAATTAGGCAATTTTGAGAATGATTTGCATTAGCTTTGTTGTTTATTTTAATATTGTGAAAGCTTGTTAGGCTCTGCTATATATATTAGGGTCATGATATCAATGAATCTATATTTAGATTTTTTAAAAGGAAATAATAAAGACATTGTTGGATGAGCAAACAATGAGCTCCAGTACTAAATAGTAACATGTGAACACCTATATTATGAGACCATACTGTGCTAGTGTTAGTGGCATGTGACAAATATGCAACCATTAATGTTAATGTTGGGTGGTTAAACCACCATAACAAGTTTGCGATATTATGTATCAGGGCTGGTGTAATTTGAGAGGTTTGACAGCCCATCTCGGGCTAGCCTCATGTTTTGTATATTTACCACAGTTTAATATATCTCATGTTATTCCCTCCACTTCCTTGCACACATTATTGGTGTGTGTATTATTTCTTTATTTCTCTATGTCTAAGTAGAGCTTTAAAACCATCTTTTCATTTGTAGCTTGGTATTTAATTATTTCTATAGCTTTTGTAATCATTCACTGCTCCTATTGTAATTGATTAGATGAAGCACATGTAAACATTTAATTTAGAGAACTCACATGTTCAAATTCTCTAGTACACATGGACATATCCTTCAATGTTTTCAAGTAACTCTCTAAGAATAAGATAGATCCTTGAGTTGTAACCAGTATCCTCAATGTTAATGATACTTGATCCATTGCTTAACCCCTGATTGATCCATGATCTCGATCTAAAGAGCATGGAGGGTCATTTCTCGATGATCAATATTGAGAGATGTTCATGTAATTTATACCTTTTTTGCATTAATATATTGCCTCAAGTGGCTGTGATGGTTGGGGCCATGCATTGTTTCCCTCTTTGAGGGTTTTAAGCACGTAAAATGTTGGTGTACTGATCTTTGATCTATCTGTGTCGGTGTTTGTCTTAAGGTGTTTGACTTGTATGTGTATACCTTGTTTTTAAATATGGTATTGGAGCACTTTTAAAATTTACGCTCCTTTGTAGATCAAGATCTTGTTCCATTATTATTGCATGCAAGAAAGGTGGGTTGTTTTTGCAATTTTCTGAGCTTCTGTGGGTGTATCTATAGCTTCTAATATTTTCTAGGCTGAGGGAATCTCTCCATTGGGTTCGGAGTGCCATTTCTAGTTGGAAACCCTTTTTATTTCAATTGAAAAGGTTTTTGTTTGCCCAAGATATGAGCATCTCTCAGATCTAGAGGTATAAAGTTATGTTTTTAAGTTTTCTACCTCTTTTATGATGTGTTAATTTGTTATTTTGGTATTTTATTTATATTAACGAGTTTCTTCCTTTCTGACTTGTGTATACTGTTTACTTTGTGCCTTGCGCGATCCTGGAAAATTAGAAATAGAGAAGAAAGTCTTTTTTGATCCATGTATGCTCTTTTCCTTGCACCTTGAGTGATCTCAGGAAATAAAAAACAAAAAGGAAAAATTGAATTTTCCAGGTAAACTAATCAAAATCTACCCTAAGCATATAAAGGTCTAAACAGTTTTTAATAAAATTTTCAGAAACATTTGCTTGTTTGTTGTGTTTGGTGGGACATGAGGTTGTTTGCATGTGAAAACAAGGGTGTTCGTGGTAAGCACTCACTTCGAGGAGGTTAAGAGTTCAAAAAAGCCTTCTTCTCTATTGTAATATTTGATATAATTTTGTTATAGCTCACTTGGTTGGATGCTATTTTTTAGAAATAAAGTCTTAAGWTTAAGTCTTTCTTTTTTTAAGTCTTTTTTTTTGGTAAAAGTGCATGCAACTTAAGTTATAAATTAACTTTATTGTAAAATGCATCTAATTTAAGTTATAAAAGTGAATCACTTAAGTCATAAAGTAACTTTATTGTTYGTKYTTTATAAAAGTAGCTTTATTGTAAAGTGAACCTCACTATGTTATAAAAATGAGTTGCTTATGTTATAAAAATAACTTATTTGTAAAAGTGAGCTTATAGGACAAAGTTAGAGAAAGAGGTTTTTATTTTTATTTTTTACAACTCAACACCTCATTGTGCACCCACTATCCCGTGGGCCAACCTCCACCCACCACATGGTACTGTTATCCCCATTTTTTGGATGACTAAGGAGATTATGTCTCGAGGCCCTCATGTTGTAGATATGGAGTGCCGAGAAGACTACATGGCCAACGGTACACTTTTGCACAGTTGGAAATCCCTCTCACCACCACAGATGGTCACAGATTTCCAGATGGCATCCACCACATCAGCTGGCTTCCGAAAGGCAATGGGCCTTGCTCCATGAGGTACAAGTCAGTATTATGGTGAGCATCATTTCAATATTTAAGCCAATTGAGTATGTTGTATCTTAGATTGCTCTAGATTTCATGATATACGCTTGGACATTATGCCTTTTGCCCTGCTTCACCTTGGTGGTTGACATTGTGCCCTAGTAAGTGGTCTTCCTTGGGGATGGGTTTGCTACTAGGAACTCCCTTAAAAAGCCATCGTACTATTCCCGACCAAACTTACCACTTTCCATCATTATTCCCCTCCATTTCCTTATCTCTTGGGATTTTAGGGTGTATTGACCCAAGAAGGGGTTGTCCCTCATTATATGGGAAGAAGGGGCTAAAGGCCCAGAGGAATTGATGTTGGGTAAAAGATGAAAGCCTTGTATGAACCTTCCAGATGCTTCGTCCAGGGATTGTTATCGCACGGTTTGTAGGAAGGGTTTAGGCAGCTTGAGTCAAGGCTTAAAACCGACGTAACAGGAGCTTCCCCACCCACTGTCACCTCGATGGGGAGCTCTTTCTATTTAGGATGGCTGGTCCAAGGGAGACGTCCCTATGTAATCTGGGTTATTGAAAGGGCAAAGGGGTAATGGCAAGGATAAGAGTGTCCCTTCACAGATTACTGCCAATGATGAGATAGTCAAGGAGAAAGATCCACTGAAGTTGCACCTGTTTGCGAGACAAGGCAAATAAACTAGAAAGTGTGCTTTGCAGTGGGTTAGTACTTCATAATAAATGACTATCTTCAAAAATATATGAGCAAATGATCAAATGCTATTATTGACGAAGTCAATGATTGCTTGACAAAGACCAATAACTAATATCACTCCTTCAATAAAGCATAAGAGATAATGAGCATTCAATGTGCACAATTAAGACCTTGTATTATATCATTAATGCAATAAATATCCCAAATCAGCTCATATAGACAATGTTGCTGCATCACCTATATTGTTGCTGCAATAGGTGTGACGTCAAGCATAAATTTAGGTTAAAATTTAGACAATTGAGTGGAACGTTTTAGCAAATAAACTTACAGATGCAATTAATAACTCAATGTCTATCAAGATAGATGATAAATGTCACAACGTTGCAAGCATAAACAAGAGATCTAAAAGGTGTGACGTCACCTATACAATTTCTGTTGCAGAATTAGGGTTAGCTAGCCAAGAAGTGACGTTTTGACAAATTCAACCAATAAAAAGTTATGAAACCTCTATGGCTATGATGAGAAGACTAGGCCGCACCTTTCTATCCAAACAAAAGTTAAAATCAGCAAGACGTCATCTTATTAGGGTTAGTTCAAAATTAACTAGGGTTAGACGCTAGGTTAGTTAGGGTTTCAATTTGAAGGTAGTTTGAAAGAGTTTAAGGCATAAACAAGCTCAAGATCATTCCTAGACTAGTGCCTTGGGTT
Source organism: Picea mariana (assembly GCA_032191745.1). Taxonomy (NCBI): domain Eukaryota; kingdom Viridiplantae; phylum Streptophyta; class Pinopsida; order Pinales; family Pinaceae; genus Picea; species Picea mariana. Next base: position 171 of record JASDQU010094898.1, on the reverse strand, counting down.
AATGGAGTCAATTGAAGTGAGACTAATGGTTTAGGAAGACTCAAACTCAAAGACAAGAGGATTAGGGTTTGATGGTGTTGCTAAGGCAAGGCCACCAAACCAAAACCCTAAGGAGAAAAAGGCTTACCTAGGTGTAGCTAAGGCTAGGCCTAAAGCTTTCTCTTCTTTCTT